>ML661325.1:10948752-11017003 GCA_007570785.1 Antilocapra americana | reverse complement strand
ACACACACACACACACACACACACACACACACACACACACACTATCCTCTTCAATAGTAAGACTAATACATTGAGCTGTTTTTAAATTGCATGTGGGGAAGAGGTATCAACAGGTGATCTATTAACACCACAAAGAAGATGTGTTTATCTTTGAAGCTTCCAGTTGGGAATGGTTTCTCCTTTCTTCTCAGCAGGGATACAGATCTGTACTTGAGTGCAACTTCGATGTGATTTGGAAAGACCTGGAGTACTATTTATTTATACAAGTTTTCACAGTGGTGGTAAGAAAGTGAGAATGTCTGGGGCATATTTGTCAGAGATAGCAGGGTTGTACTGGATGATCTTCAAGGTCTCCCCCTCCTTGCTTGAATCTCCTGAGTGTCTTCTTGCCTTGTAATTGAGCATCTCCTGGATCATTTTCTCCAGGGGAAGAAAACTACAGCTAAGACAGTTGCTCCATTTTCAGATAGCTTTGACCACTAAATCCCTTCCTTATGGTAAAATTTTGTTTCCCTTCATCTTAGAATAATTTCACTGTTCCAGGACTCCATTTCAGAGATAAAGAGACTATTCTTTCAAGATAAATAGGTAAGGACTCTATATCACCAAAACTAGGATCTAATAAACTGTAATGACTTTTTAAAAATCCAGATGCACATCAGAATTATCTTGAAATTTTTTGGAAAATACAAATGCTCAGGTATTTTTTTTTTCCTCCAGAGCTCCAGATGTTTCTAATGAGCATTCATGTTTAAAAGCAACTGTATTATATGATGTTCTTTTAGTTTGTTTCACTTTTTCTATTTTATATTCAGTTCTCCCATTTCATTTAGTTTATGTTTCCCAATTTCTCCATCTCTACTTTTTTCTGTTCTTTCTCATGCTTTATCAAGTATAGTATAAAAGCTTTTGTACACTCACACACATACACATATGTAACATACATATTTTAGAAAATGTATGCATTTTTGCCTGACTGAAAAAGTTATGATATTTTGATTCTACTTGTTTGACTTAGTATGAATAGAATGCTAGATTTCTAATTAAAAAATAGATACACAACAAGCAATGAAGGTTTACTGTATATTATAGGGAACTATACTCAATATCTTGTAATAACTTATGATGGAAAATAATTTCAAAAATAATATATATATGTATTGTATAACTGAATCACCTTGCTGTTCCCCTGAAATACTGTAAGTCAACTGTACTTCAATAAAATATATTTAAAAATAAAAAATAATTAAAAAGATAGTTATAGTTCTACCACCTCTTTGTCTTAGAGCATGAATTGAATACCTCAAAAATTTATCAGTCTTATTTTCTCTTCACCCTGCTAGTTATTAATTAAGGCTTGAAAGTGTTCCCTTAAAAGTCTTCTGTGCCAATCCCTTCCAACTCATTCCCATGACACTTTTTGCTTTGAAAACTCAGATACAATGTGTTTGGAATTGCACTCAGTGCTTACTGCTGAATTAGTTGTAGTTATTATTAATAACAACATGCCTGCCCAGGTGGTGGAGTGGTAAAGAAGCTGCCTGCCAATGCAGAAGACATACAAGACTCAGGTTTGATTCCTGGATTGGAAAGCAGGAAATGGAAACCCATTCCAGTATTCTTGCTTGAAAAATTCCATGGACAGAGGAGGCTGGAAAGCCACAGTCAGTGGCGTGGCAGAGTCAGACATGACTGAGCACTGAGCCACACACACATTAATAACAATTGTTATTGTTTAATATTGATAATTATTAGCATCGTGATTTTCATACTAATCTAAGGGCCCAAAATAGCTGTCTTATCAATATGTCTGTCCTATGAAAAAGTGGTATGCTTATGTTTTATTTTATAACAATAGGCTACCACTAGACTGTAAACTCAATAGGTCACTGTCTTGGGGATGCAGAAGTGGTAACAAGTTTGTGTTGATATAAGAAACACTTATCAGGACACAGTCGCTGGATGCACAGTGTGAAAAAGCAGGACTTGTCAAGAGTCACAGGCGTGCGCATTTGGGTGGTCGGTATGTGAAGTGAGAGCTGCTCAGTCATGTCTGACTCTTTGCGACCCCATGGACTATACAGTTCATGGAATTCTTCAGGCCAAAATACTGGTGTGGGTAGCCTTTCCCTTCTCCAAGGGATCTTCCCAACCCAGGGACCGAACCCAGGTCTCCCCCATTGCAGGCAGATTCTTTACCAGCTGAGCCACCAGGGAAGCCCTGGGTGGTTGTTACAGTCATTTATAGATTTATTGAGAACAAAATAGTGGAGGAGAAGACAACGGATTACATTTTACACAAATGACCAAGATATAGAATGAAGTATCCATGTAGAGAATTGCAGTTTAGAAATATGGGTCTGGAACATCACAGGAAGTCCATCTTTGTGGTACAGACTGGGGAATAATAAAAATAAATATGGTAGTTGAAGTTGTGGGAGTAGATAGGAACCTGCAAGAAGTAACTATACTAAGTCAAAAGAGGAATTCAATACATTCTAAGAAATCAAGCATCACAATACAGGCAAAGGAAGAACAAAGAGTATACAGTCAATAATTAGGAACTTTCTCATCTAGTAAAATCATCTTCTTTAATGAGCAGTTGTTATTTAGTTGCTAAGTCATGTCCCACTCTTTTGCAACCCCATGGACTAATCTGCCAGGCTCCTCTGTCTATGGGATTTCTCAGGCAAGAATACTGGAGTGGATTGCAATTTCCTTCTCTAGGGGATCTTCCCAACCCATTGATGGAACCTGTGTCTCCTGCATTAGCAGGCAGATTCGCTACCGCTGAGCCACCAGGGAAGCCCCATAATGAGCAGCCCCACAGGAAATGTAGCATTATTTGAATGACAGTGTTACAAATGTATATACATAGAAATGTGTTACCTGATTCCAGAGAATCAGAGCAGTTTTGCTAAATCATATAATTTTCTGAAATTATAAACAAGGTTTTGTACATTCCTGAATAACAACAAAAAAACCATAATTTTTCTTTTGATTTATATACTTATTGCATTCTTGTATACCTCTTGCATTATTTTGTATTAAAACTACAACAATTTGGTATTTTTCATTGATGTGTAAAGTAGAACAAAGTTCTAAACTCAGATGATTATTAAAAGATAAAACCTCCTTAATATTAACTCATCCTGTTTTTCTCTGAGTCAGAGATTATCTTTCTACTCCTCTCTGACAATTCAAATCATTTCTGCCCTTCAGGATGTACCTCAGAATCCATGAAGGGCATTACTACTTCTTAGACCTTGTTTATTTGCCTAATTCCCCAGGGAACAGCTTCTCCAGGACTTTTGCAGTCTGGACTGCACAATTTGATATCCATACCTCTTCTTCTTTGGGCTTCCCAGGTAGTGCTAGTGGTAAAGAACCTGCCTGCCAATGCAGGAGACAAAGTAGACGTGGGTTTGATCCCTGGGTCAGGAAGATCCCCTGGAGAAGGAAATGGTAACTGACTCCAATAGTTTCCTTGGAGCATCCCATGAGCAGAGGAATCTGGAGGGCTACGGTCCATAGCATCGCAAATAAATGGACATGACTGAAATGACTTGGTACACACTTCCTCTTCTTTAATTGTTTTAATCTTGCTTCCTAACTAAACTGTGAACATCCTATCTTTGGTTTCTTCATCTGTCCCATTCTGATTCTGGCACATTCCAGTTGCTATATAGAGGGCTATAGAGGACAGGATGAAGGAGAAACTAAGGAAAAGGTTGGCAAACAAAGAGATACTTATTGATTGATTCTCTACACTCCAAAAAAGTCAAGATAGCATCTGAATTAGCAAAAAGGATCACATAATACCTATGTTCAATACTTTATAGTGACTAAACTGAGTAATTATAAAATCAATTTATATTCTGTGTATTCCCTGTGATGCAATATGACAGGATAATAATTTATTGACCTGTGGATTAAAGGTAAGTGACGATATCAGTTCTTTCAAACACTAAAATATTATGTTTGAGATATTACAGGCTTTGTCCAGTTATTTTGGCCCTGGAAGTTGTTGTGTGGGTGGCAATGGCGTTCTAATTTTCTAATAAAATTTCCTGCCTATAATCATTCATTAGGACAAAACCGTGGCTTAACTCTGTCACTAAGTTTCGCCTGGTAGGATCAGGAGGAATTTAGGGATTCAACTCAAGAGAGCAAGAAAATAGCATTTTATAGGCTCCAATTTAGAAATGTTCTTAGTAACATTTGAATAGTATGTGGCAAGTGTTTATTCATCCAAAGTCAGGAGTCCTGTTTTCCATAACATCCTACTTGTTATTGAGTAGAAGATTATACTGCCTTCTGTGTGATAGGCTTGTAAATTGAGAGACATGTCATTAGGTTAAGAAAATCAGACTTATTCAAACAGTCTGAAGACCAAGAAGATGGTGGACTGGTGTCCCAAAGAACCATTTTACCTGAGGTAGAATTCAAGCCCCTTTTATACTAAAAGGGGAGTGGGTGTGGTTGATGGTTACACACTTCTTAATGTCAGAATCCTTCATTTTTGCAGCTGTCCCTGTGGGTCACAATGTTCCTATAACCTCCAGCAAGACAAATTTCTTCTCTGTTCTTCACTTTTTATCTCTATATGACTGGAAAAGTGTTATTCCTTTCATTTTCAGAGCCTTGGCATGGGCTATTCTATATATTTCAGGGGATAGGCAGCATTCTTAACTTGTAGCAAAAGCAGTAGAATAAGGGTCCAAGTGAAAGAAACAGATCCAAGATGGAGTCAGCTTTGTTATTTAGTCACTAAATTGCGTCCAATTCTTTTGTGACCACATGGGCTGTAGCCCACTAGGCTTCTCTGTCCATGAGATTTCTCAGGCAAGAATACTGGAGTGGGTTGCCATTTACTTCTCCAGGGGTTCTTCCTGACCCAGGGATTGAACCTGTGTCTCCTGCATTCTCAGACGGGTTCTTTACCACTGAGCCACCAGGGAAGCCCTAGAGTCAGCTTTGCTCTTCCCTATATCCTACTTTTGTTGCTGTTCTAGAAAAATCTCAAAGAAGGGTGTCAGGCACCCCTGCAGCAGCTGCCTTCAAAGAGCTTTATTTTGCAGCTAGTTCATTATATCTGGTAGAATTACTGGACTCTTGGATAACTGGCAACATTCAATTGAGTTTAAATCTTGAAAAAAAAAAAGAAAGAAACATCCTTTATTTATCCCTTTACTTCTTTTACTCATTTGAAAAGACCCTGATGCTGGGAAAGATTGAAGGTGGGAGGAGAAGGGGACGACAGGATGAGATGGTTGGATGGCATCACCGACTGAATGGACATGAGTTTGAGTAAACTCTGGGATTTAATGTCCATTCAGCACTTACTTCAGGGTGTACTACAGATAAATCAAACTGAAACTTCTCACAAATCATGATCACAATCTTTGTTCCCTTCAATCTGTCCTCCCTTTTGCCTTCTAGGTTAGTGACCTATGGAGCTGCTCAAGTCAACATCCTTGGAGACTCTCTGAATCCTTTCTCTTTGTCCCTCTCACTCACCTGCATTTGGATTCTTCAGATGGCCCACTTATCTCATAAATGTCATCAGAATTCCCTCTGTAACTTCCATGCTAATAGAGTTTTATCATCTTTTAATGAGAACATTGTGATAGCTACTAGACTGATCTCTCCTTGTAACCAGATGTATAGAGAAGGATCTTTCTTGTTCTCTCAGGCCTGAGCGTTCCTCATTCCAAAGTCAAGGTGTTACCTGCCATTGAGGCCATATGCAAATCCTAGCATTTTCAGAGAAGTCAGGGCAAAACCACTTATATTACAAAACATTATTTCTTTTTCTCAATTACAACAGAATGACTTTGGGAAAAGATTCTATAGGAGGGAGGTGGTGTCCAAAGCACAGTTTTTCTCCTGAGAGGATTTCCTCTCCCTAAATCCAAGTGCGGTGGCCTCTAAGACAATCAGCCATGTGACTGAGGATGTACAACCAGTACACCAGTATTCCAATTCCAGGATGAATCCCTGTGTGTGCCGTGTGTTTGCTCCTCTGGGATGGATGTTTGTACAGAGATGATATGAGCACGGGATGCAGGGTGATGTGGCGGGCAGAGAGATAAGGCGTCTCCGGGGCACGCTCACCTCCCACCATTTGATCTGATGAGGATGAAGAAGAGGTGAGCTTCTCTAGGGTCCAGCGGACGTTGAGCAAACATGCGGCCCTACTTTCACTAGGGTGTGAAAATTCGTTCCTACATGCCACACAATCGCTCTGCGTAGGTCCCCACAGACACTTGCAAAACTCTTATACTTGCCTTTCTTGGGAGAGCCAGATATGTTCACTTACCACAGAGGGAAAAGCTCTCACCCAGCATTGTCACAGAAGCAGAGACAGCAAAGCCTTCCCTCTGCTGCACTCCTGGCCTTTTAAAACTCTTAGCATCAGGGGCTTCCCTGGCAGTCCAGAGGCTGAGACTTTGTGCTTCCACTGCAGGGGACATGGGTTTGATCCCTGGCTCTGGGACTAAGATCTCATTTGCTGTCTGGTGAGGACAAAAAGAAATAAACAACCATAAAAAACATTAGCATCATTAGCATTATGACTTAACATATCACAGTCTAGTTTTTTGATGACTTCATTTTTAAAAACTAACATTTAACATTTTTTCTATTATTTCTCATTTCTTCCAACACATTTTAAAATTTTTATGATTTCTATTCTATAATTATTATAAGATTTTATTTGCATAGTTATTCATTAATTCTAAAATTTTTGTCAATACTTTCAAAATTGTTCATCCCTGGTGAATTTTATTCTTTGTTGCTCTTGTTATAGTAATGCTTTCTTGTTGTCAGTAAGATGCCTTTACTGATGAAAGGCCAAATGTGTGCTTAGTTGCCATTTCAAACAAGAAGTTCTGTAAATGCCTTTAATACTGGGAATAAGAGGAGAGTGCTAAATTACTGAATTAATGATATAAATTAATGATATAAATAAGAAGTTTGAAACCCAACCCCAACCCAAATGAAGCAGTTGGGCGTGTCAAATGAAAGAGAATTTTAAAAAGAAAAAGAAAAAACTTAAAATAGGCCAAAGCAAATATTTATGCTTTAGACTCTTATTGAAATAAATAAATAAATAAACTGCCTGAGAAGACGATTGCATAAGTGCTTGACAATGGGAATTACTTTTTATTTGCTTGCAATCTGTTTTTCTGTGCTCTTGAAATCACCTGAAATATACCCCTTTATGCAAGATGAAGAGTAAGGCTATTTTGCTAAAGAAACTGTGTTTGCTTGCACTTTGCAAAGAATAATGATGTTTATCTAATGTGCTGTAAATGGACTGTGGCCAGTAAGGCTCCCCAGCTCTGATTCATCATTGGACACTGGTGTGTGTGAATATTCAAGGCATGGCCAAGAAGGTATGCATCTCTGGGATGGTGGCATGGGTCTTTTGTAATTTAAAATGGGATAGATATTAGCAAACCCATTCTCTGGGACCTTTATAGCTTCAGAGTGAGTTATTTCTGTCCATAAAACAGAGAGCCTGCCGTGTGATATTTGTAAACAGCAATTTTGTTTGTAAAAACAACATAAACCTTTTATGTGCCTGATGCCCATTTCCTAACAGCTTTTTGTTGAATGTCTCACATACCAATGGATGCAGGGATGGAAAAGAGTTGCTCTATGCATATATTGTTTCCCACCAGTTGCTAAGATTAATCAAGTTGGCCCATCCATCTGATAAAATTACTTCTCATGCAAATTCATGGTGGCGGTACCCCAGCTGTCTATGGCCCTGCACTGGCTGCCACCGCTGCCGCCGCCGCACAGCATGCCTTATACTCTGCATATGCGGCTCCTCTGTGCTTCACACAACACATATGTTAAGTAGAGGGACTTACAACACTTCTTTTTCCTTCTTAGCTTCTTCTAGTCAATGTATCAGCAGGGGAGCATCCAGAGAGGAAGTAGCATTTCCTTTCTCCTCTGGAGATTCAATTGCAACTCTGTTTCATGTCCCGAATTAGAAGGGGAGAGAGACTCTGAGCCTTGGATCCTACCAGCATTTGATTGCCATCGCTATAAAGAGAATTATTGAACCAGTAAGGTAAAAGACTAACTGTGCACATCTGGTCTGCTCATCTGTTTTTTGGAGATTGGACCTTGGATGGAGCCTCATAGGGAGTTCTGTGTTGGCCTTAGTAGCTGACGTCTGCCTTTCTTTTCTTTTTGTTTGGTTGATCCATTCTTGTTTTTGTTAGATGAAGACCTTCTTCTAACAGTTTGCATTAGTAGAAATTGCTAGACTTTGGACTGAAACATTGTCATTTATAAGATGTGTAAGCTGTTTACTCATTCTTACCCACTTACCTCGACCTTTGTTGATCTGTTCAATTTTACATTGACTTTGAGATCTCTGCTTAGCTTGTTTTCCCTCCCTTTCCAGGAGGCCTTCCCTGATCTTGAAAGATGAAATCAGTAGCCTCTCTTGTATTATTCATTAAAACTGATTGCATATACTCACGGAAGTCTCAAGTATTCTATGCTATGTTATACCCACCAGTTGTTTTTCTCTTCCCAGTACCAGGCCTTTAAAACTGGAAGCTATGACAAATCTTTATTAATCACTTGGCTTCTCAGATGGTGCTAGTAGTCAAGAATCTGCTTGCCAATGCAGGGGACATAAGAGATGCAGGTTTGATCCCTGGGTCAGAAAGATCATGTAGAATAGGAAATGACAACCTCCTCCAGTTTTCTTTTCGAGAAAATTCCATGGACAGAGGAGTCTGGCAGTTTTCAGTCTATTGGGCCACAAAAGGCTGGACATGACTGAGTAACTGAGCATTTACTATTACAGAATTCCAAAATTATTTTGGTGATTAATATGAGCATGCATGCTAAGTTGCTTCAGTCATGTCTGATTCTTTGTGACCCTGTGGACTGTAGCCTACCAGGCTCCTCTGTCAATGGGGATTCTCTAAGCAAGAAAACTGGAGTAGCTTGTCATGCCCTCCTCCAGGGGATCTTCCTGACCCAGAGATCGAACTCTTGTCTCTTTTGTCTACCTGCATTGGCAGGGAGGTTCTTTACCACTGGCGCCACCCGGGAAGCCTGGTGATTAATATAGATTTGTCAAATAAGTATTTAATGAAAATAACTATATATCAAGGCATTCAGGTTGCAGGAAATGACAAACTTATTTATTCCCTGTATCCAATTGTACAAGGAGCAATTTCTACATTTTAGAGTTGCCTGGAAATCTAACCTCAGTTATTCAAGGATAAGAGAAGAATCAACATCAAAAAAAACTTTTCTTTTTTTTTTTTTTTATTCTGAGAGATCATTCAGGAATTTTGTGCTCTGACAATTCAGAATAGCTAAATAAGTATCCTTGGTTTTAAATTAATCATGGTGCCACTCTTCAGACTCACTAGCCCATATCAGCCATCGAAAGATATGTTGTTTTACTCTCCTATGCCAGACTTAGGAGTCCTATGATGGACTTATTGAGTCCCAGTCTCCAAAAACACCTGTGGAATCAATGTGCCGTAAGTTTCTAGTTTCTTGGGTGCTGAATGATACCTAGAGAGCACTTCTAAGAACTCATAACATTCAGTGTTCCCAGGTTATGGGGTCCCAACTCTCTTCTCACTGGTTGAATGGCAGCCCTGTCCTTCTCAAATTTCCAGCCACTATGCCAACTAATCAAAGGGCTTGACCATGGCGGGCATGGTGATAATGGCTTTTGAAGTGCTCTATGAAACACAAGCTATTAATCCCTGTTCCACCACTACCTTGATACAAGAACTGAAGCAAGAGGGGGAAATTATATAAAATTTTATTTATTTCAACAGCAGCTATAACAAGGTAGAAATTAAATTTTGAAAAATTATCCAAACCATAACTGAATGAGTTAACTTGCTAATCACTGAAATGTAATGCCCCACCTCATAAAGTTATCATGGTGATTAAGTATGATAGATATTCTCTGTTCTCACCTTTTCAAAGCATCACAATGTACAGCATGGTGCAAACTTTGCCCCACTGTGTTTGTTTGGGCACGTTGTACCAGATGTTCAGAAGTTTAAATCTCTCCCCAGGAATGTTCCAAACATTTGCTGTTGCCATTTCTATAAACTGCTAGGGTACCCTTTAAGAGCATTAGTATCGTTACTCTACAAGTGACAATCTGGCAGGAAGTTGTCATCCATAGGGGCACTGTTGGACAGTAGAGCAGATCGTTGATAGCTTGGGCTTTGGCTTTATAGAGACTTGATTCTTTTTCCAACTTCATCAGCCTCTAGAGTTGTACATTGATAACCCACCAATCCCTCTAAGTATACCAATGCTTACCTTATAGAGTTTTAATGCTGATTACATAAGATAATGTATAACAATTGCCTTGCAAATTGTTGTTGCTGTTCAGTTGCTGAGTCTTGTCTGACTATTTGTGACCACATGAACTGCAGCATGCCATGCTCCCCCATCCTTCACTATCTCCCGGAGTTCACTGAGGTAATAAACATTAAATTTATTGTTATGAATAAAATCAAAAGTTGTTGCCTTTCCTATAAAAATAACCCAGCCCATGAGTCTGTCACCCTCTTTTCACCCTCTTTTCACCTACTTGGCAGTACAGCTTTGTATAAGAGAAGTTTAAATATCTGTGTAGCCATCTACCTGGTTTGCTCAGTATACAAATACTAATTGCCCATCGTGGGATAAGTCTGGTACTAGGCCAGAATATCACCTTCTGTTCTTAAATAATTTCTAATGAATAATTTGTAATGCATCTTGGATTTGAGTCTTGAAAAATGAGAAGTCAATAAAGAAGATGGGAAGGGTGGTCCAATGAGAAACAAATATAGATGCAGATGAAAGGCTGTAGTGGATGTAAATGACTTGGAGCTGCGGGCTCTGGTTGAAGATGAGCAGAAAAAGGCCTGTGAGAACCTGGTAATTAACAGGCCCTTGTAAGATGCCCAGGAGGATGACTTTATTCTAAGCAAAAAGTAGATTGAATCTGTTTTATTCTGTTTGGTCATTTGTTTTTCAGATTCCACATATAAGTAAAACCATACATATTTGTTTTTCTCTATCTGACAACTAACTTAGCATGATACCTACCAGGTCCATTGACATTGCTACAAATCGCTATATTTCATTAATTTGTTTTATGACTGAGTAACATTCCATTACAGGTTTCCCTGATGGCTCAGCAGTAAAAAAAATATACCTGCCAAGGCAGGAGACACAGGTTTGATCCCTTGGGAAGGAAGATCCCCTGGAGAAGGAAATGGCACCCACTCCAGTATTCTTGCCTGGGAAATTCCACAGATAGAGGAGCCTGCTGGGCTACAAAGAGTTGGACACGATTTAGTGATCAAACACCGACAACAGATATTCCACTGCTTATGTATACTATATCTTCTTGATCCATTCATCTGTTGTGGGACACTTAGGTTACCTTCTTGTCTTAGCTGTTGTAAATAGGGCTGAAGTGAGTGTAGAGATACATATATCCTTCTGAATTAGTGTTTGTTTTCTTTGGGTAAACATCCAGTAACAGAATGGCCAGACTATATAGTAGTTCATCTTTAGCTTTTTGAGGAAATGTCATACTGTTTTTCAAAGTGACTGCACCAGTGTGCATTCCCACCAGCAGTGCAGGAGTTCCCTTCCTTCATACCCTCAGCAACACTTGTTTCTTGGCTTTTGAGTAATTGCCATAAAACCAAACCGATGCAGCAAACAAATGAGTAGTTTACAGAGAGGGCAAGGGGATGGACGAAATAAGTGGAGGGGATTATGAGGTACAAACTTTCACTTACAAGTTAAATAAATTTTGTACATCTAGTAAACATGGTCAGATATTGTAACAAGTTTCTATGGTGATGGATGGTAATTGGTCTTGCTTCAGTGATGGTCATTTTATAATGTATAAGAATATCAAAAAAACTATGGTGCACACCTGAAAATAATCTAACATTGTATCATAACAATAAAAAAATAGAGCCCCTCAAAGGTGCTCAATGACTTAGGAATTTCCTAACTTCAAATAGATGTGTTCTGACATTGTTCTGGGGGCTATAACTCTGCCTTTTCTTTGGTGCAGAGGGATGTGTCCAGGGTGGTAGATTCATAACCATTGATAGAGCAGCAGGGCTTAAGTCTGTTGGAGCTAAGTGTCATGGGTAATTGAACGGAAATTAGGAGCCAGGAGTCTTGCCCTTTCGGAGGCTGTGATTAGTGGTCAGGTTGGAAGATGGCTGAATGATATGATGTCCATTTCACATAATTAAATATAATATAACACAAATGAAGGAAAATATATGTTATGTGCCTGCTATATATCTGGCCTTAAAGGTGTCATAATCATGTTTTATCACTTAATCCCCAACCATTCTAGAGTATTATATAATGTTTTAAACCAAAGCAAAAGCTCATATGATAGCATAGAGACAAAAAAAAAAAAAGGGAATTCCCCAGGAACACTTGGAAAAGAATACAGGAAGACAGAGTTGAGCAAAGGTCTGTCTGGATCCAACAACCATCCTGTCTCCTTCTACCCTCAGTGATGAAAGGCATGAATCATCTAGGAAAAGACCCTAGTTATTCTGCCACAGGGAATGCCTCTGATTTTAAGGAGGAGGGTTGAAAAATAGTAAAGAAAAACAAAACCGAGTGGAAGGTTTAAGAGCAAGGACGCATGCCCATGGGGAGGTAGGAACTATCCTGGCAGCCCCTCTTGAGAAATCACTGCCTCTGTCTCAGGGGTTGCCTAGCAGATGCCATCCCAGGGACCTACCAGCGACAGGAATGCATGGGATGGCTGGGTTTTCAGAGAAACCAAGACGAAGTAACTTGCTGAATCTGAGCCTCAAAGTTGGTTCTGAGAGGTACACAATTGACCAAACAGTCCTCATGAATTAAAACACAAAAAACAAACAAAAAAAATCATAGTATGTCCAAGCACTGACTCACAATAAAACCTCTTAGAGCTGAGGCAGGGTCAGAAAAGCCATATTAAGCATCTTAACTCATTTCTTGGTATAACAGGACATCAATTAGTCAAATTAAATAATCTCCCTTCAAGTTAGATTTAATTTGAGAGGAATCAGAAGTGGGAAGTGACCTAACAGGAAGTTACCCATTTTCTTACTTTCAAAGGACTCAGTTTTTCCAATTTCTCCCTAATATTTTTTCTGTGGCTTTCCTAAATGCTTGCTTACTGTTTGCTATTAGGAAGTGCAATGCATGATGTGAGAGACTGTCATTTTTCATTCTCTTCTGGTATCATTTTGGTTTCATGCTTGACATGGGCACCTTGTCCTATGTCAGCAAGGCAGCCAAGCTGTGGTGAGTCTGCCATTGGGGAGCTGTTTCTCTTGATCGCTGGCAGATTGGATTAAACAGGAAGTGAGAGAGATGTTTGTTAGCCTTAATTAGGGCCTGCAGTCCGTATGTTCTTTTTCCAGATGCGACAACCTGATGAAGAAAGCAGCAGAAAGTCATTAGAACACAGGTAAATAAGGCACTGCTAAAGACGGGGGAAAGAGGCAAAACATTTGGAAAACAGATTACCTTTGTTTGCAAGTTGGAAAGAAAGAGGCGGTCTTTCTGAAGAATCTGAGAAATTTATCTGCATAGTTTTGAGCAGTTGTCACTTTCTATTTTTGTTCATAGGTTAAAAAAAAAATGTTGGTATATAATTAGTGTGTTTTCCGTTCCAAATGTAACAAATATGACAGCATTTAACTTGTAAATGTGGATGTCTGATAAAATAGTTATAGCTACTGCTACCATATTACTGAGTACTTTAGTGTGCAGCAAGCAAGAACTTCACAGTCCAGATTTTGCAGTATTTTCAAATGCAGTTCCCATGATGTACTGCAACAGATCAGTACTCTCATGCCATTATATAGACCAGAAAACTGAGACTTAGGGCAGTTGAGTGCCTTGCCTGAAGTCACCCAGCTAACAGGTAGAAGACTCCAAGTTTAAGTATTGTGTGTGTGTTGGGACTGCATCTTTTTCTGTGTTTTTGGACTGCAGAGATGTCACAGGGAGTAAATTGCAGGCCCTGGTGTGTACCTCTGTCTTTCATAGAAAAATAAGCCTCTCACTTTTGATTATTACTTTCCTGTAATAATTTGTGATAGGCCTTGACATGACACATTTAGCAAATAGATCGTATATAGCATATACTGACTACAGTCCATGGGGTCGCAAAGAGTCGGACATGACTTGGCAACTGAACGACAACATAGCATATATTGAATATAAGTAGTTGAACAAGTGCAACAAAGACCATGCCAACCAGTTTCCCCACCTAGCAGGATACTCACAAAATACCTAGCGGGACAGTTTTGTTTTATGTTTTGAGTAAGGAATATGTTCATCCTACATTTATAATCTAGATTCCCCAAGTCACGGTAATCTTATCTCTGACCCAGGATCCTGAAGCTGGTCTCTTGGAAACATGAAATAATGTGTATATTCCTGGGGTATCCAGGATCATAAGCGTTAATGACCTATCCATGAACTTTCTCCCTAAGTCAGGAATTCTTGGTCTTTGATTTCGAGCATAAGCCACATACTGAAAGGCATTGCCCCATACCTGTAAGATGTTGCCACTCAGGTCTGTAATTGAGTTTTTCAAAGTCAATTTCACAATTCTGTCAGATGAGCTGGTTCAAGGTGATGGTGAACATGATAAGATAAAAGAATCCCATGAAGATGAGCCTCATGCCACTCTTAAATTGCCAGTATCTTAGGTTTGAAGCATTTTAACAATCCTGCATATTTACTCCCCCTTTGTTTATACTTTTTTGTCATATTTTGCATCTTTTTGTTTTATGTATCCAACTACTTAGTGTAGATACAGATGATTTTACTACTTCTGTCTTTTAACCTTACTACTAAACTTTATATAAGTGGTTGATATACTAACTTTACTGTATTATTTGCATTTACACATGAGATTGTTCCTTTGGGAATTTTCATGTTTCAATATTGTTAAAGCTGTTACTGCTCTACTTATAGTAGTCCTTTTAACATTTCTTGTAAAGCTAGTTTTGCAGTGATAAATTCTTTTAGTTTTAGCTTACCTGAACTCCCCATCAAACTAAAAAGTTTTTTCATGGCAAAGGAAACTATCAACAAAATGAAAATTCTGCCTATTGAATGAGAGAAGATATTTGCAAGTGATATATCCAATAAGGCGTTAATATCCAAAATATAAGGGGGTTCCACATGGCGCTAGTGGTAAAGAATCTACACGCCAATGCAGGAGACACAAGAGACCCAGTTCCATCCCTGGGTCAGGAAGATCCCCTGGAAGAGGAACACGGCAGCCCAGTCCAGTACCTCTGCCTGAAAAATTCCACAGACAGAGGAGCCTTGTGGGCTAGTGTCCATGTGGTTACAGAGTTGGACACGACTGAGCAACCAAGCGCACATCAAAATATACAAAGAACTCATACAGGTCAACCTCAAATAAACTAACAACTTAATTTAAAAATGGGGAAAGGATTTGAATAGACAAAACCTAACAAATGAACAAATGTAACCAAAACAGAAAGTGATTCATAGAGAAGGCAAAAAGGTGGTTGCCTTAAGGGTGGGAAATGGAAGGGAGGAAAGAAATGGGTGAATGAATTTAAGAGCTACAGACTTTCAGTTGCAAAATAAGTGAATCATTATTAGAATGCAGTGTGCAGTGGGAGGAATGTAGTCAAGAAGTATGATGACAGATGGAAACTAAAATTATTTTAGTCATCATTTTTTGACATCTATAGACATATGGAATCACTATATTGTCTATATTGTGTAACAGGAATTAACGTAGTGTTACAGATCAATTATACCTCAAAACCAAACAAACTCATAGAAAAAGAAATCAGATTTGTGCTTATCTAAGGCACAGGGGTTGGGGAGGTGGAACTGGATGAAAGCAGTCAAAAGGTACAAATGTTCAGCTATAAGATAAACATTAGGGGTGTGATCCGAAACATGATATATATAATACATACATACATACACTCTGCTTTATGTTGTATATGACAGATGTTCAGAGAACAAATACCAAGAATTATTTTCACAAGGAAACAGTATCACTGCCACTTGTGCGTAAGGCACTTTAGTGGAGAATGAACTGGTGAACCAAATTTTACTGTAAGAGCCATGGAAGCCGAGCATGGCACCAAAGTACACACAGAGTTGATGAACAGAAACAAAAGCTACATCTATCCTAGTTACTGGGTGTGGTTGGAACTCCAGTTCCAACAGTGGGCATGGGAGCCCACTGTCTACGGAATGTGCATCCAGTGAGCACCACCTAAGTGATCGGCTCTAGAATAGATTTGGGTGCTTTGAAGATCTGTGTAGAGCAAGCTCCCCATACTTAAGTGCTAGAGTCAAGTACATTATAAACAGATATCTTCAAAGCAATGTGAATATTGATAAGATATAGGTATGTGTAGTTTATATTTGGCATCACTTTTGTATATACATTTACTGAATACTATAGTTCTTGTCTTAAAGAATTGAAATATGAACACCTGGTCTACCCCCTTGAGATTACAATACTCTATTATGAAATATGGACCCAAAATATTAATATAATTTAAAGTAAAAAAATTGTTCTAAGAAGGTTTCAGATGAAGAATCTTAAGAGCACACAGACAGAATTTCCTGTTCAAGGTCATTGAGAAATTTTCTTTTCTATAAAAGGGGTTGAGGAATGGCTTAAAGGAGGTGATGTTTGAGCTAAGTCTGAATGGATTAAAAGAATTTTTGGAACTTGGAGAGTAGAGCAAAAGACTGAAGTGCGGCCAGAGGGTCAAAGCAGAGAGGATTCACTTTAGGATGCGGCATAGAAAATGAAACGGCTATGCGTATGAGAATCTGAACTACGTGAGATTGTCACTGCGATGGGCACAGGGCCTAATTTTAAAATCTGATACGAAACAGGATGCCTCTCTTTGGTTGCCTTGAAGGTGTGTGATGGGAAGAGTGGAAACCTTATCCATTTGCAGGTCTCCTTGGCCTTTTCTGGGCTTGCCTGATAGCTCAGTTGTTAAAGAATCCGCCTGTAACACAGGAAACCCTTGTTCAATTCCTGGGTCAGGAAGATCCTCTGGAGGAGGGATAGACTACCCACTCCAGTATACTTGGGCCTCCCTTGTGGCTCAGCTGGTGAAGAATCCACCTGCCATGCGGGAGACCTGGGTTAGATCCCTGGGTTGGGAAAAACCCCTGGAGAAGGGAAAGGCTACCCACTCCAGTATTCTGGCCTGGAGAATTCCATGGACTGTATAGTCCATGGGGTCGCAGAGTCGGACACAACCGAGCGACGTTCACCTTCACCTTGGCCTTTTCTTCATAGGCCTGATCTGAAGAGAGAGTGGAGTGCTGTAAAACAGGGGATCCCAACCTCCAGGCTCTGAAGCCTGATAATCTGAGGTGGAGTTGATGTAGTAATCATAGAAATAAAGTGCACAATAAATGTGATGTGCTTGAATCATCCCCAAACCATCCCCCCACCACCACTCCATGAAAAAATGGCCTTCCACGAAAACTGTCCCTGGTTCCAAAAACATTGGCAACCACTTACAATATAAAGAATGAAGGCTTCAGAGCCAGACAGACACGGATTGGAATACTGATCCTATCACTGACATTGATTAAATCACTTAAAACTCCTAAACTCCATTTGTACAAATTACAGAATGGGAATCATCTTTCTGTCTTTGTGATTTGTGGAGATTAAATGAGATTATTACATATACATGTAATAATAATAGCATATACATGCAATAATTTCTAATATGATATAAGTTTTCAGAAACCATTATCTATACCATTACAGAAGTTTTGATCTTAACTGGGAAAGTTTTTGACAGTAACATAGAACAAATCTGCAAGAAAACATCTGCAGTGTCTTCTCTTGCCCATTCCTTTTCTTCCCATCCCCTCCAGCCCTGATGCATCCCCAACAGTAGGCCCTCTCCACCAGCTGTTGAGGGATTTCAAGTGCCAGGGAGCCCGGCTGCTCACATATGTTTGAATTGCTTCCTCTCTACTTAACCTTCCTGCTAGAAAATTAACAACTTCAACTTTTTCCTTTAAGTTGCCAAACATTTCGCACTTGGAACTGACTGTTATAAAATGTGCATGGATAATTGCTGATTGTTTCTTTGGCACTGTCATTATTTATGCCATTATTTGTAGCACACACATTAACAATTCATTTTCTGGGGCAAGTGTAGAAACAACTCATGGAGGTGAATGGGAACCGCCTGGGATTATCATAACATTTTTCTTTCCAAGTTGTGCAATTATGTACTACAAATGGGATTAGTGTTTGGGGAAGAGACAGATGTCTGCACCCTCAGTGTCACACAATCTATAAAGTTTAACTTCAGTGTTTATCACATTAGTTTACAGTTAATAAACCCTTACATATGCATACTACTTTTCAGCATACAAAGACTTTCTTATGTATTACTTTTTGGAGTTATCAAATCAAAAGTAAAATTTAAAGGCAAGAAGAGCAGCTGATAATTATTTCATGTTGCATGTAGGTAAACTGAGATTTGGCAATACTAAATAGTTTGCTTAAGCCACACCAATAGTAAAGTAGACATTTCTCCTAGATTGTTCTTTCAAATGAAAATTTCTTTCCTCCTGCCCCCCAACTTTCATTGTTACATATATGGAGCTATCTATTGCTATGTATACAAATATGTAATCCATCGAATACAAGACCTCAGTCTCAGAGCATTGATTGTTTATTTTGGACATTAGCAATCGCTAGCTGCTGATAAAATCTAGGGATTCTTTTTGCAAATATTTATTAGGAATTCAAAAATAATCACTCTGGTTAAGACTTTTTAAAGTTTTTTGTGCCTGAACATTCTACCATCCACCTACACTTAGATTCTAGGCCCAGAAATCATCTTCATTAGGATGAAAGACAAATGAGAGATAATGTGCTAATGATGTTAGCAAAGTTTGTTGATAGATAAATTTGCATTTAGAAGGCAAAATGAGACTCTTTCTTCCTGATCCATTGAATCTAAAAAGCCTGAGATATGGTGGATACTCAAAGGTCCATTTATCAATGATGATAATGACAATAGTGATGTTAGTCAATAGTTACTAAAAGCATCCTAGGGCTAGACAATTTTCAAAACATTTTGTGTCTATCGACTCATTTGATTATCACAAAAATACTACCAGGCAGTCACAAACAAGCATTGTCAGGGTACTAAGCTAACCTACATTCAAGTGGGAGAAACTGGCAATTCTTAGTGTGGTTTAGACAATTCTTAGTGTGGTCTAGGCAATGTGAGCTTGGGTGTGTTTTCCCCCATAGGGAGAGGCGGTATATGAAAGCTTACTATCTCTGAATATACAGAATGAGTATGGCCAAGTCTTTGTAAAGCAGTTTAACCCCATCCACTAAGAGGTGAGCTGTGAATATCTCAGCCTCTGGTCAATGAGGATAGAAACAGTGTGTTCCATGGTTGCTGGGAAGATGTGAACTAGCCTGTCAAGAGACAGGAGAGTCCTACTCCAAAGGGCCCTGGAGAATATATAGAGAAAAAAGGCATCCCTTCATTAAAAATCTTATGGTCTGTATAATTTTTATAGTTAGGCAGTTTAGTTGATACTTTCAGGAGGAACCATATCACGACCTAAAGTTGTGTTATTATGTTGTTTAGTTGCTAAGTTGTGTCTGAGTCTTCACGACCCCATGTACTACAATACAGCAGGTTCATCTGTCCTCCACTACCTCTCAGAGTTTGCTCAAGTTCATGTCCATTGAATCAGTGATGCTATCTAACCATCTCATCCTCTGCTGCCCCCTTCTCCTTTTGCCTGCAATCTTTCCCAGCATCAGGGTCTTTTCCAACGTGTCAGCTCTTTGCATCAAGTGGTCAAAGTACTGGAGCTTCAGCGTCCGCATCAGTCCTCCCAATGAATATTCAGGGTTGATTTCCTTTAGAATTGAATGGTTTGATCTCCTTGCAATCTTAAGTTGTGAGGGTTCGGTTATAACACAGTTACCATTGTTACTGTCAGCAAACAGGGAAGCTAAAGAGAGGCAGGAGCCTGTGCCTGATAGATCTCTCAACCTTGTTTCATTTTCAGCATACTACATAGAAATGGGCAGGTATACTTTTATTACAGATAAGGAATATGAAGATTCAAGAAGGTTGTACAAAACTATTAACTCAGTCTCTAGTTAGTGTAAGGTTTATCACGAAAGGGTATGGACATAAAATAAATCCCCTCTTCAAGAAGAAAATAGATGACACCAGAATGCCTCCCTTTAGAAGAAGCCCCACTTTATATAAAAGAAAATAAGGCAATGCCTTAGACATTTATTTATTCCAATATAATGAACTAAATTAGCTCCATAATATTTAAAATAGCTGGTGGCTTATCATGTTGTTATCTGGTTTTGTTAAGCTAAGGCTGAAAGTCACAAGGCACATTCAATTCTCCAGAGCCTCAAATTAATTGGTTTCCTGACACCAGAGTTCCAAAAAGATGAATCTTTCTAATATGTGTTCATCTCTCTTTATTTACTTTAAAATAGAAAGCATAAGCTATAGCACTATGACTATCTATGTTTATATGATTTATGCAGTTGTGGAAAGCAACGCAGCATGGTTAGTTTAGGAAACTGAAAGTTTAAAAGTTATAGCTATCATTAGTTGTACCAGATATAAATTAACTTAAACATACTGAATTTATAGTCTTCTTTCTAGAGTTAAATCCTTTCTATAACATATTAAGTACAATATCTCATTGGGGGTGGGGGTGAGCAAGTGTTGAAATAGCTATTACATTTGTTGTTTCCATCCTGTAGCTCCCTACAACAACCCTAGAAAAATAGTACCGTTCTTCTAACAGCTTTTGAGTCTAAGTACAATAGAAAGCTCAATTCCCTGAAGACAAGTTTTAGTAGGTCTTCAGCTTGGCTGAATTAGCTCCAGAAAAAGAAAAAACTGAAGCGCATAGATTTATCTATACTCTCCTCAGTGGCTTCATTCAACTATTTTTTCCTCTTTCAAGGGGCGTTAAATAATTCTTTACAATAGAATATTTCCTGCCGTGTCAGTAAACAAAGGACGCCATCCTCATCAACAATTGCAGCCACCACGGATGGTGAGCTGACGAGCCCTGAGGGAGCTTGGAAGGGGAAGAAAACCTGCCGTCTAGCAGTTGTCAGACTCAGCCACTCCCCAGGGCGAGTCCTGAGGACACTCAGGATGTGCAGACACAGGATACTGGCCCCAGACAGGTGAGGTGCATATCAAATGAATGACTCTAGTGGATCCAGACTCATGCATCTTCTCATACATAGAAAAGTGCCAAGTTCCTTAACTTGACATATTGGGATTCTTTAACAATAACCTTTTGATGTTCTGACTGATAGCTTACACTTTGTCTTCTGATTCCAGATGAGCCCCCAAGATGATAGATGGAGGTTTATGGTATTTCACCAGATTCGTGGTCTCCAAAAGAGAAGATTTAACTCCAGGACCAAAGACAGTCTCAGTCACTCAGAGCTTTGCGTAGTTGAAATTTTATTAAAGTGACAGTGACAGAGAAAAGCGTCTGACATAGACATCGGAATGGAGTAGAAAGAAAAAAGCTTCTGACATAGACATAGGAAGGGGGTAGAAAGATTACCTGCTTGGCTAGTTTTAAGCAGGGCATTATATACTTTTCTGCTAGCTGCTGAGAATAGAAAAAGGAAACCTCAAGGCTGTGAAAATTTCCTCCAGGCCCTTTCCTATAACATACATCCTGGGATGACATCAAAATGAGATTAGTCAGAAGGAATGGGTTAACCCAAAGCTCAAGGCTGTGGAACTTTTGCCCAGACCTCCCATAGCATACATTCTGAGCCCAGAAAGGCATGTCCTTGAACAAGAGATACTGCTGCCTGCCATATTTGAGCCTACATGTATAAGGTAAATGAAAGTAAAAACAAAAACAAAAAAACAAAAAAAAACCCCACTATGTTCACCTCCTTTCTAAAGGGGCCTTAGGCTTGGACTCCTTATCAACCTGCCTGTTCACTTCCTCAGGACTGCCAGATGCCCATCAACTGATGAATGGATAAGAAAGATGTGGTACATATACACAATGGAATATTACTCAGCATTAAAAAAAATTCATTGTTGCAACTCTTATATATCCTAGCCCCTCCCCTTGCCTCCTTTGAGCAGCTTCTCAGAGCAGTTTGAAATGCTGTCTGCTGGACTGCAGTCCCCAATTTTCCCCAAATAAAACAATTCAAAACTTTCATATTGTACATTTTTTAAAGTCAACACTTTTAATAAACTTTAAAGCTTATTCACATACAATTATTTAAAAAATAAAATAATATTAATTGTAAAATTTTAATACAAATTTTATATCACTGAAAATTGGCTGTGTCTTAGTAATGAGGACATATCACAGATAAATCATCAGTGTTTTTATTTTCTTTATTAATTTCATATAAATGAACATTTCTTATTATAACTCATGGCAGCTTAGATCTGTTGAAATATAATATTTACATGACTAACTTCTGGACATAGCTACATAAATTATGATATAGTAATAGGAAACTTTTAACCCAAATGAAGAAGTTTACTTGCTATTTATCACTTTCTCATTCAGTCATTTCTTTAGCAATCACACATTCAGTGCATTCTAAGACAATTTCCTAGGCATTTGCTAAATGTCATAAATATCATGCAGTTCTGAGAAGTTTCTACTGTTAGGAAGCTTACTACCTTATAGGATAGTTAGATACACAATACAATAACCTGTCACAACTCTTTTTCAAAGTCTACAGGATGAAGAGAGATGAAGTTACTATTTAAAATGATCTACTAGTCTATGCTCTTGAAATCTTTCAATGTGAATGTTTACCTAATTCTGACTCAGTGGCTTAGTAGCACGTTTTATACTAAATACCTGGTAGGGAGTAGTTTCAGAAAAATACCTGACCTGATTCAAAATTAAATATAAGTTAAATTTACTAATATTTTTAAGGATAAAAAGTATGCTTTGGAAGCTATACAACTTGCTACTTGTGCCATCTCTTTGTAAGTTTCAGATCTTCCCTATTATTTTCATAGCCAAGGTCACTTAGGATTTATTTCATATTACTCAACAAATCAGGGGTATATGATTAAAAATGGAAAATAAGTGAAAGCATAATCAAGTGTAGCATTTAGGGCATACTCTTGGCTTTTTTAATTCATTAATTAAGGAAAACTCACCTTTGAATTATTGTACCAGTCAGTTTGCCAAGATGGTTCATTAAAGTCCAAATCTTATTATATATTACATGCTTTATGCTTTTCACACAAACTTATTATACTGCTCAGAGAAGGTGATCTCTAAAAGCACATTAGACTAATGTTCCTGAAACACTGGCTAATGTATTTTTTATTGGATTGCTGTAACCAAAAAAGGTCACCTAATGATTTCTTCCAATAATGATTCACTAAGAGGAAAATATAATTAATTAGTTATTGTTAAATGTTTGACCTTGAAATACCTTGTCAGTTTTTGAGATTTACAATGTCATATTATCCCATATCGAAAACAGAAAATCAAGTAGTCTTTCAATATTGTTCTTTCACATGTTTTATCTAGACAAGTTAGAATGGTAATAGTTCATATTTACTGAGTGCTTACTGTGGGCTAAGTACTGTGCTAAGACCTTTAATTTATCACCACATTTTATTCCCACATAAACGCTGCAGCGTATTATTGCTAGATATTCAGGTGAAGGAGATTAGGTGAAATTTGGAGAGGGCAAGTAACTTAGCCAAAGTGACCCAGCCATTTAGAGGAAAAGTCCAAGTTTGAACCCAGGTGTCTAGATACATACCATACGTTCATCTTGATTCCTCAAGGAAAGTAATCATTTATGAGTGCAGATACTGATGCGGTTTTGGATTCCTCCATTCTCCCAGTAAATTAAGTGATCTCTAAATTGTATTTTGGAACAGTGATTTCATAAAAGGGGTCAAATAATTAAGACTTTGAAATCAGTGGTGCTAGTTCAAATCCCAGTCTCATCACTTGATACTTTGGGGTTTCGATTCAGTTGTTTAAGCTCTTCAAGCTTCGTTTTCTCCTCCTATGACTATGGATACTTTTCTGAATTATATTTGAAGACAAGAAAAATGCCTTAAAGTGTTTATGAAAGGACTTCAAGTCAACTCATTGGAAATTGAAACAGGTTTATTTTGGGCCAGCAGCTTCCAATTGCATTATTATGAAACACGAGAGTTGATATTTTGAAACTTGAAAGCTGCCATCTACTTCTCTTTCTTGCTGAAGATATACACATATGTATTTACATGTGTGTGTGTGTGTGTGTGTGTGTGTGTGTGTGTGTGTGTATACCAGAATTTAAGTATACCTAATTTTGATATATCTTTTGAAAGCTATTGAAGAAAGTGAAACGACTGTGATGGCTAAAGATACTATGAAGAGCACCTTGTCAGCTATATTCAACCCGAGTGTTGTTTTCAAGCAGGGTTGTGGGCATGCTACATCTCATCTATCCCTTCCAATAGCAATTTCATTGGTAGCACATAGGATGCTTTCTTCCTGCTTTAGATGTCATTCTGGCAGGAAACATTATGAGCAAGAGATTTATTTAAGGTAAATTGATTTGTTTGTTTGTTTTTGGATGGAAGTGGGAGTGAAATGCCTCATGGATACCACATCAGGAGTAAGGGATTCAGGACTGGTTGAATGAGGATGTTGCAACAGATGTATTAGCAATTCCCATGAGGAGCTCCAGAGCTGGTCAGGCCTTGAAGAGTAGATCACAGTTGAGGGGAAAGACCTGGGCTTTTAAACATCACACTGATTAGTCATTAAGATTCAATCACACATGCATACACACACACACATACACACACACACATACACACAGAACACAACCGTGGCTTAGGTACCACACACTAGAAAGTATGCAAGGTCAACATGCTTTGGAGTTGTTTTAAATGTGTGTGTGTGTTTGTATATACACATAACACATGCATACACATGTACACGAGCGTATGTTTCTCTCTACTTCTAAGAAGTGTTTCCTACAATAAATATGTATATTAATAATTAGATAAATGAGAGTTAGAGACACTCTCCTAACGAGAGTGTTTTGAGGATTTATCAGATTCTCTACCATCTGAGCCACTAGGGAAGCCCATTTATTGTCATAGGGATGGTTGAATCAGTATAATTCCATATACTTTTGGATACTATTTTAATGTTTGGGTCTTTTTAAATCTTTATCACTGAAATTCAGCCTTTATTTGTTTTCAAAATTCATCTTGGTTCTGAACATGTCTCTTCAGTTTTGCCTTAAAAATTTAAAGATAATTATATGTTTACTTCCTGAGAGATTTCTTCAACTTTGTCACTGGTTATTATAAAATTTCATTTGTCCTGAAATCCTAAGATCTCAACATTTGATATTATTATTATTATTATTTTGGTTCCTGTATCTCTCTCTCTCTCTCATGACTTTAATCTTTGTCACACTTTTTGTTTTGTATTCTCAAGAGACCTCTCAATCTTTCTTTGCACTATTGACTAAATTTCTTATAGCTTTACATTGTGTTTTTGTACACTGATAATACAATTTTATATTTTTGGTACTCACTTTCAAATTAGTTTGATGCTGTTGCCTATTTTTCTAGGAAATTTTTTGAAAGTAGAAAAATACTGTGTTCTTTTTAAACCTCTTTTTATTTTTTATTTTCTTATCCTATTTCAACAAAGCAATGCAATTTTGCCTTCTATTGCAAATTCTATTTTTTCTTAAAGTCTATGTTGATCTGCTTAGAATACATATGCTTTTAATTTTTAGAATTTATTCTATTTTTTAACCCAAATAAAACCAGTGATAGAGATATACAGACTTGAAGTTTTCCAAAAGAAAGGGTCTGGGAAGTTGCTGTTAAAACTTCTATCCAAATATTTTAATTCTCATGGAATTCTGTCTCATTTTCGCATCTGGAAGGCAATCATTCATGTGTCCCTCTCATAGAAATTCATTTGTTGTGGCTTTATTAGACCGATTGGACCTCTCTCTCATTTCCTACTGCTCTTTTTTTCCCTGCCACTCAAAATTACCACCACCACAACCACCAGCAGTTTTCTGACTTTAATGGACCCTAGATTTCAAAGTTAATGGAATATTAAAATGAAGTATATTTCTTCCTTCTTTTCTGCAAGAGAGGTTAATCTCTTTCATGAGACAAAGCACAAGCTGACCACCATACTCTCAAATTGATATCACATCTTCCTTCATTTTGTCCAAAGTTGTCCATCTTTTCTCCATTTGTCTTTTTATTTATTATCACAAAAATGATGGCAGAGAGTTGAAATTTAAAGTTATGTCAAAGGCTGGTAGTACTTTCCATTTTAAATTAGATGTAAATCAATTGCTTTTATATCAATTGGCCTGAATCCCTTAGTCACAATTCAGTGAAGAAATTTACTCTCAGAATAGATAAAGAGAATGAGAAAGGTGGTTTGGTGGGCAGAACACTGAATTAAGATGTAAGATAACCAATTCTTATGGTGGTATTCACAGGCTGACTTTTCATAAGTCATTTCCTATTTTCATTCCTCAGTTTCTTTGTTTCGTGAATACCTGGGATTCAGTTTTTAAGTTACATTCATTATAGTTGTATGAACCTAACTTTTTCTTTTTTAATTTCGTACTTAAGGAAAGTTCAAAAAAAAAGAAAGATATACTTGTTTTAAGTGGTAGATCTTTTGCAAGGCAAGTTGTAAAGAAAACTCACACAATATAATAATATCATCTATCTGCTGAAGGAGAGAATTCTAAGCGTTCTGTAATTCTAATCAAATCTCCCAGATAGAATTATTTTACCATGCTTTGCTCAAAACAGGAATAAATATCATTGAGAGGAACCATAAATTTTTTTTCATTTATTTCTTTAAAGCTTTGTTCTATAAGATTATATGCTTAATTACTTTACTGAAATAGCTGGATTTGTTCTTTTGAGAGGAAAATATTTATACATGCCTTTGTATTTTATCCATGTCTGTAGTTTAGAGTCTCCTGTGACCATGATACCCACTATTTCAGCATTCAAATGTGCACATTATAGATGTGAATTGAAATAGTACAGTTATTAATTCATTTAATCATTCAAATATTCATTAATTTCACACCATATCCCTGCCTAGTATTAGCCACTAAAGATTCAAAGATGAAAAGACCCAGACTTTGCTCTCAAGAAGTCCAAAGGGAAAATAGAAAACAAATAAGATACATATTATATGGTACACCAAATTCAATATAGATAGATAGAAAGGGTTGCAAATCTCACTGTTACTAGGTTTCATGACATTACCTGCCTCTTGATGTGTGAGAAGGAATTGTAAAGATAGACTGGGTTGGTGCAGTGGGTGAGAGTCATGCAAGAAAAGAGAGTAACACAGATAGGATATAGAGTGGCATATTCTGAAACCCAGATAGTTTAGGATAGAACACAGGAAGACTGGAAAGATAAGTCAAGATCTTGTGGACCATTTTAAGGAGTTAGAATCTCCTTTTAGCAGAAATCTAGAATAATGGTATGCTTTTTTAAAATCTATTTTTAATGAACATTTAGCAGAGTCTGAAAGTGAAAGTCACTCAGTCATGTCCGACTCCTTGTGACCCTATGGACTGTAGCCAACCAGGCTATACAGTCCATGGAATTCTCCAGGCCAGGGTAGTGTAGTGGGTGGCTGTTCTCTTCTCCAGCGGATCTTCCCAACCCAGGGACTGAACCCAGGTCTCCCACATTGCAGGCGGATTCTTTATTGTCTGAGCAGAGTACAGCTGCTTTATAATCTTATGCTAGTTTGTACTGTATAGAAAAATGAATCAGTCATGAATATACATATATCCTCTCCCTTTTGGATTTCCTTCCCATTTAGATCACCACAGTCCATTAAGCAGGGCTCCCTGTGCTAGACAGTTAGGTTCTCATTATTTATCTGTTTTATACACATAACCGATAGTATGTATGTGTCAACCTCAGTCTCCCAATTCCTCCCACCTCCCGTTTCCCCTTGGGATCCAAATGTTTGTTGTTTCATCTGTGTCTCTATTTCTGCTTTGCGAATAAGATCATGTATATCATGTTTCTAGAGTCCACATGTGGGCATTAATATGTGATGTTCTCTTTTAATTGGGAGAATAGATTGGCCTGAAAACTAAGTCTGGTCATTCAAAATACTCTAATCTCATCGATCTAATTCTTGTATACATCAAAAAATGTTCCTAATCTCACAGACATGAATTTCTTAGCCTAAACTTATGCTTACTTTAACAGCTGTTTGTCTCCCAAGCAGATACGTGGTCAGATGTACATGGGTGTAAACATTGATGTAATGCTCATTTTTACCTAAAAAGACCATGTTCAGGCTTGATGAAGGTCGCTTACAAAAAGAGGAAATGTGTCGATTCCGTAATCATCTTGCTGTTTTGTGAACTTCTTGAAGGCAAGGAGTGTATTCAACACACATTTCTCATCTCCAATAAACTAACATATTGCTTTGAACATGTTGATTTATAAATATTTGAATGTATGAATGACTAAGAAAACATAAAATAGAAATCATTTAGAAATATAGGCTCAGATGGTAAAGAATGCAATGCAATGCTGGAGACCCGGGTTCAATCCCTGGGTCCGGAAGACTCCCTGGAGAAGGGAATGGCAACCCACTCCAGTATTCTTGCCTGGAAATTTCCATGGACACGGAAGCCTGACGGGCTACAGTCCGTGGGGTCACAAACAGTCGGACACAACTCAGTGACTAACACACACAAGAAATTCTGTTAAACAATTTGCCTTTATCCTGTATTCTAGTTCATATTCATTGGAAAGCTCTGTTCGTTCTGTTAGCACAGCATTTGTTTTTCTCACATGGTTTATCAATGCTGCTAATAAGTTGCTAATTAGCTGCCAATTGTTGTACAATTTAGAAGGACTGTTTAAAGGAATATGCCTCAATGATCTCATCTATTTGTTTCACATGTCCATAGTCCTATAGTACAGAATTATTATACATCAAGTTATCACAGGCTCACTGAATATGGATGTAGACAGATAATAACTTCATTAAAAATTACTAATCTTGAGGCCTATAAGTGCAGATGGTCCCTGACTTATGCTGGTGGGGCTTTTTCAAATTTACAGTGATTCAAAAACACATGCATTTTTTAGAAACCATACTTTAAGTTTTGAATTTTGGTCCTTTTCTGGGCTAGTGATAGGCAGCGCAATGATTTTTTATGAACTGGGCCGTGGCAGTGAGCCCTCAGCTCCCAGTCAGCAAAGTGATCACAGTCAATGTGCTTACAACTGTTCTGTACCCATACAATCATTCTGTTTTTCATGTACAGTACAATAGTTGATACATTGCATGAGATGTATAATAGGCTTTGGGGAGATGATTTTGCCCAGCTGTTGGCTGATGTAAATGTTCAGAGGGTATTGAAGGTAGGAGATGCTGAGCTGTGATGTAGGTAACAATCTAATTTTTGACTTATTATATTTTCAACAGGCAATGACTTTGTTGAGATATAACCCCCTCATAAAGCAAGGGAGATCTGTATCCTTTCTTTTTCAGAAAGACAGGATTTTAGTGAAGAAGGTACTAGGTTAGTATAGCATCACTTACTATAACAGAAAAAATATACATATCCTTATATATAAGCTTGGACCCACAGTCATGGGGTTGAATCTTAATTCTGCTATTTACTAGTTGTGTGATGTTAGTGTAGTTGCATCTCATTTATTATTTCATCTGTAAAATGGGAATAATCCTTGCTTCTCAGAGGTTTTGGTGATGATTCAATAGAAGTAACATAGGTAAAGCATTAGCATAGTCCTTGCATATGGAAAGGGTCTTAAAATTTTTTGTTTTTCTTCTCTTCCTATTATGAGTCATACTGTAGTTTCTTGAATAACGTACTCAGTTCCACAATTTATCCCAAGCGTTATTACATAACCATGGCTTATATTGTTATCCCCTCAAAGTTTAAGATATGTGTGCATATTCCCAGAATTTTTTTCTAAATCTATAGCTCTAATTTACCCAGTTTCTTTTACGATGCTCTGCTTTCAAAAGTATCCATTTTTTTTTCAGTGAAAGCATGTATCACACACATTATTTTTTAAATGCATGCTCCTTATAATTAACGATTTACTCTCTGAAAGGCTTAAGTAAATTTAAAATTTTGGTGGTGACAGACTGATTTATTTAGTTTCTCTTCTTCCCACACTGCTTCAGAACTTTAAATTGCTTCAAGTTAGGTGATTATGTTAGAGTACTCATTGAATTTAAAGTAGACTGAGGCAGAAATAGTAAAGCTTGTGAAATACTCCATGTGCCACTCTGCATTTCCAAGCCCCGTTTTATTTAGACTAGAACAGTTTGCGGTTTAGAGCTGTGTGTTGTGCGTCACTCACCATGTCTAGTTGTACAGTCTCTCCCTTCCTCTCTCTTGACTATCCAAACTGTATAACTATAAGGTAGGATAAAATCAGCCTGGCTCCCTTAGTGACCACATGGAGTAAGTTTTCCTATCTTGTTCCAAACTCTACTAACTTTTGCTCTCATAATTTAGGCTATCCAAGTGAATACTTTCTAAAACCCTCTTTACAGGAAAACAGAAAAAAAAAAAAAACTCTATGTATTGGGGTAAAGCACTAATAGCCTATATTTATTGAAAAATAAATATTTTTATAACTACATGAACAAATGAATAGATCTATGCCCCCCAATAATCTTTATGCTATCAAAAGATTTAAAAAGTGCCATGACTTTCTCAAGTCTGTGTTTTCAAGTCTCCAAAGAATTTTAGAATTTACTGTAGTACTTCCCATACTGTCATAATTATTAGGCTGGTGCAAAAGTAATTGCGGTTTTTGTATTGTCAAAATTTGTCATTTGATATAGGAATACATGCTTAAGTAAATATGATTATGCCATACACTGTTTTAATGTACATTTATCACTTTATGTTTTGTGCTAATGACATGGTGTGCATTTTATGTTTATTTTAAACTAGGGAAATGATGCTAGACAAAAAGCAAGTTCAAGTGATTTTCTTATTTAAGTTCAAAATAGGTCGCAAAGCAGGGGAGACAACTTGCAACATCAACAACACATTTAGTCCAGAAACTTCTAACAAAAGTACAATGCAGTGGTGGTTCAAGAAGTTTTACAAAGGAGATGAGAGACTTGAAGTTGAGGAACATAGTGGTCAGCCATCTGAAGTTGACAACCAATTGAGAGCAATAATCAAAACTGATCCTCTTATAGCTACATGAGAAGTTCCTGAAGAACTCAACATCAACCATGCTATGGCCATCTGGCATTTGAAGCAAATCAGACACGACTGAGTGACTGAACTGAACTGAACTGGAAAGCTTAAAAGGCTTGATAAGTGGGTGCCTCATGAGCTGATTGTAAATTTAAAAAGTCATCATTTCTAAACGTCATCTTCTCTTATTCTATGCAACAACAATAAATGATTTTTCAATGGGATTGCAATGTGTGATGAAAAGTGGGTTTTATATGACAACTGGCGACAACCAGTTCAGTGGTTGGACTGAGAAACTCCAAAGCACTTCCCAAAGGCAAACTTATACCCAAAAAGTCATGGTCACTGTTTGGTGGTCTGCTTCCCATCTGATCCACTATGGCTTCCTGAATCCCAGCAAAACCATTACAGCAGAGAAACATGCTCAGCAAATCGATGAAATGCACTGAAAACTGCAATGCCTGTAGACAGCCAATGGTCAACAGAAAGAGGCCAATTCTCCATGACAACACTCAAGCAAACATCACACAAGCAAGGCTTCAAAAGTTGAATGAAATGGGCTATGAAGTTTTGCCTCATCTGCCATATTTACCTTATTTCTTACCAACCAACTACCACTTCTTCAAGCAAATCAACAACTTTTTGCAGGGAAAATGCTTCCACAACCAGCAGGAGGTAGAAAATACTTTCCAAGAGTTCATAAAATCCCAGTGCATGGGTTTTTATACTACAGGAATAAACAAACTTATGTGTCATTGGCAAAAATGTTTTGATTGTAATGGTTCCTACTTTGATTGATAAAGATGTTTGAGTCTAGTTATAATGACTTAAAATTCACAATCCAAAACCACAATTACATTTGCACCAACTTGATACTTAGGATGTTTCTTAAAATATATAGTGTCCTGGGTCCCATATCAGAACAAAATAAATACAATTCCCAGGTGAGACACTAGAGAATATAACTTTGTAAAAAGCATTTCAGGTTAAGCTTATAGTAAGAAAAGTTTGAAAAGTTGTTCTACTGTGGAGTGGGAGGTGCAAGTTGAGATTTGATAAGTAAGTTGCTTAAATAAGATCACTTTGTGCAACCCATCTATAAAGACAATGCTGATTGTGGTGTAAATGATCATTCAAGGAGACATTCTCCAATCAATAAGTACCTGAAGTCCCCTGTAAAAAATATTATACCACATTACAAGCATATCATTAATCTTGCAAAATTTAAAAATGCATGTCCACTTATAATCCCCTTTTCCTATTATCTCTCCATGGTTATGCATTATTAGCTTCAGTTTTTTGATGAGAAAACAGTCTCTGATACTGTGCTTTGCTTCAAATTCACATCGTTGAAGGTCTTTCTAATAAAGTCACATTTTTATTTTAAGTTTTTATTGGGGAACAGTTGATTTACAATGTTGTATTAGTTTCTGTTCTACAGCAGCATGAATCAGTTATACATATACCTACTCTTTCTTTGACTACTTTCCCATGAGATCATTATAAATTATTGAGAAGAGTTCCCTGTGCTATATGATAGGTTCTTATCCTATATCCTTGCCTGGCAAAATTCCAAGGAAAGAGGAGCCTGGCGGGCTGTAGCCCATGGCGTCACAAAGAGTCGGACACTACTGAGTGACTAACACACACACACGTTTTATATATAGTCAATCTCATGCTCCCAATTTATCCGTATCCCCCTCCCACCCCGTAACAATAAATTTGTTTTCTACATCTGTGACTTTGTTTCTGTTTTGTAACTAAGTTCATTTGTATCATTTTTTGGATTCCACATATAAGTTATATTATAGGATATTTGTCTTTCGCTGTCTGACTTACTTCACTTGGTATTAAATAGAAACCTAAAATAAGCAGATTTTGAGGTGATTTACAAAAGAAGGCATATTGGGAACCAGGTTACTCCAAGTGTCAAAGTGTCTTCACCTATGATCTTGGAAATAGTCAAGGAGATCCAGGGTCTACTCCTTTCCTAAGTTTGGGCATTGTCTTTCTCTCGACAGAGGTTGAGAATCCTTCAGGTTGTGTTAGAGATTGCCAACATTTCCTGAAAGTGGTGGACAGAGTAGTGAAGGACGTTAGTAGAAGAGACAGGCTAAGTTCAATTTCTAATTCTATCTCTTGGTAGCTATGTGGCCTTGAGGTTTTTGCTCAGCTCTCTGTATCTCAGCATCACAGTGTAAAACAGTGATAATAATCAAACTTATATCCTTAGGTTCTAATGAGGATTAACTGGATAATAAATATAAAACACTCAGAAAAGTCACTTACATGCTTACATGCAACAAATACTCAGGTGTCTGGTTTTGCAGTAAAGCATGTGCCTGCAATGCAGGAGATACAAGTTCAATCCCTGGGTCAGGAAGATCCCCTGGAGGAGGAAATGGCAACCCACTCCAGCATTCTTGGCTGAGAAATTCTACCAGAGAGAGGAGCCTGGTGGGCTACAATCCATAGGGTCGTAAAGAGGCAGACAGGACGGAGCACACGTGCACGTTGGTTCATTTCATGGTTGAATGAATGAACCATCGGCACATTAGCAGGCTCTGGCAATTTCTTTTCCATTTGAAAGGGAAAAAAGCAGACCCAATTAGGTTTCCTCAACTCTAATGACTCATTCACAGTAACTGACTAAACTCTGTTGGGTCATGGTGAATCATGATGAGTTCACAGTAACTTTCACTTTTGTGCATCAGAATCACATGGAAGCCTTGCTAAAAGACAGATTTCTGGTCTCCATCCATAAAAATGTCTGATTGGTGGTGCTAGTGGTAAAGAACCCTTCTGCCAGTGCAAGAGACCTAAGAGATTTGGATTCAGTCCCTGGGTAGGGGAGATCCGTGGAAATGGCAACCCACTCCAGCATTCTTGCCTGGAAAATCCCATGGACAGAGGAGCCTGACAGGCTATAGTTCATGGGGTCTCAAAGAGACAGACATGGCTAAAGCAACTTAGCACATCCCTAGAATGTCTGATGCTCTAAGTCTGGGTGATGCTGATGTTGCTGTTTTGGGATCAGACTTTGGAGTGACATGAACCATCAGATCAGACTATCAAAGGTCTTGGAAAGACATTTAAGGAAACTGGGTTTTCTATTGAGAAGTCAGGTAATGACAGAAGGTAAAAGTTAAGTGATTGTCTCCAATATATCAGAATGTTCTTCAATGATAAATATAAATTTGATTTTGGTATCCAGATTCTTAATGATATTTTCCAAGCTTCTTTGTTATCTTTTACCTTCTTGGATGACCATTGTCCTGATTTGTCATCTTTCTAGGACCCTGAATCATTATTGTATGGCTTGATATCTCTCTGTCCTTAGGAAAATGATCCTCAGTTTTAGTGAGAATACAAATCAACTGAGTAGTTAACTGAAGATCTCTGGGCCTCACAGACACATCTGATGCAATACTGCGCCCATTTTACTTTGATTCAGGTGATTTCTGAAGAACATTCGGGGAATATGTTAAGATTTTGCTCAAATTCCACCTGCTACTGAAGCAAAACAAACTGCTGCATTTTGTTTTTTCATTTTTAAAATGTAATTTTTATTTTTAGGTAACCTTTCAGTCCAATTTGTTACATTTCATTAAAATCTGCTTGGTCTACTTCTTTTTCCAATTTCAGCACTTGGTATAAGGCATTTATAGAAAAGTGACTTGAAAGCAATTTAACCACAAGCTCAGCCAAATTAATTTAGGGAGAGTTTAGTAAACAGCTCTTGCTTTCTGTACTTAAGTGATCAATTTCCACACCTGCTTTTCCTTCCAGATGGAGTTAATTAACATTAAAATTATTGCCTATAGCTGAGGCTTTTTTTGATAATTCACAGTCCTCCAGCTGTATCCAGATTCTTACATTTCTGAAAATTAAAACAACAGCAATGCTCATCTCTATGAGAAGCAAATTTGTCACTGAACTATTTCAAGATATGCACATAAGATCTTGGAGGAAAGAAAACTAGCATGTGTGAACTGGACCTTCTATGCCAGGCATGTTCTCATGTAAGATCTAGCACAATCCTCATAGCTGTCTCCTAAGTGGTCTATGACCCACTTCACATACGAAGAGGTTGAAGATTAGGAAAGTTTTGTAGCTGTTTGGATGTTCTACAATTAAGTGGTCGAGTTAGAATGTAAATTCCATTTTAACAAAAATCATGCTCTTTCTGCTACACTGATGTTGATTTGCAAACTTGCCCCTACATACAGAAGGCAAGGAAAGACCAAAGAAAGAGACAGAATGTTCCAAATTGGCAGGTGGGAGTTGAACTGAGCAAGGCAAGTTGCATACAAGGCTAATCTTAGGTGTCCCCAAGATGCCTGTGTTTCTGCACCTGCCAAACTCTCTCAGATTTATGTGGAGGCCTTAATAGGGTTTGGTCATGCATTCAGTCCAGATGATTTCAATGGTACCTTACTCTCCCAAGGTCGTGTCCTTGAAATAACTTCCTGACCATGTGAACAATGGGTGGATCATATATTCCAAGGACAGAAGAGACAGTGGGGAGTTTCTGATTCTCTGGGTCCAGCTCACGTGTCAATATCCTTTCTATGACCTTCTCCTACAACTAGTTTTGCCTTAGACTGAAGTGAAGATTGGAAATCCCTATGGAGTATGAAATAAAATTTATGGTTTTGGAGTAGTTTGAAGGTGGAAGTGTCATTGCTCAGTTGTGTCCAACTCATTTCAACCCCACCCAGTTCCTCTGTCCTTGAACTTCTCCAGGCAAGAATGCTAGAGTGGGTATCCAGTCCCTTCTCCAGGTCATCTATCCAACCCAGGGACTGAACCTGCATCTTCTGCATTGCAAACAGATTGTTTAGCACCTGAGCCGCCGGGGAAGACCTTCAGGGTAGTCTGTGCTGTGCTGTGCTGTCCTTAGTTGCTCAGTCGTGTCTGAGACTTTGTGACCCCATAGACCACGACCCTCCAGGTTCCTCTGTCCGTGGGATTCTCCAGGCAAGAATATTGGAGTGGGCTTCCATGTCCTCCTTGCACATACATATACATAAATGTAAAAATGTGTAGGCACCCCAGTGTAGTATGATGGTAAAATTCCATAATTATAGTTTACTACCTGCCTTGAAAATGGTTGAGGAGGGGGTCAAAGGTAATACAAAGGCAAAATGACCGTTGTGATAGAGTTCAGGCACAATAATGAGGTAGACAGAAGATACTGTAACAGGAAGGGGGACTTGGTGCCAAAATGGTTATTTTGGGGATAAACAGTTGCCCCTAGTACTTCTCATGAAATTTTTCTTAATCTTCATTTTAATGAGATATTTGAGTTAGAACTATTCTTTCCAAAACGCTGCCTTCTCAGTAAGTTTGGGGGTTATTCACCCTTTTTTTTTTTTTTTTTTTTGGTATCTCACAGTAACAATCTCATTCACTTAAATGTAATAACCCAAGAAGCATAAAGGGATACAAATCTGAATGACTAATATAGTTAGGAATATTTATTCATCATCATCTTTTCATGCAAGATCCTTGACTTGCTTTAGAGAAACTAGTAGCTTCTTTCTGTACAGAACAGTTTGGAGATTGGAGCTAATGGGGAATATAGCTAAAATGCTCTTCTAAAGGAGACACCTCATATATAGAGAAAAATATATAGATATGTGTATAAAAATACACAAATATACACATATATACACATAGTCCATTCTCCTTATTGGAAGTTGTTATAGTCTTTAAAGTTACCACAAACACTAATCTAGGGAAAACTAAACCTTTACTCTTAGGAAACCTACAGGGTTAGGTCCCTATGAACCTCTGGTCACATGTTTTTCAGTTGGTAAGTGTGTAATCTTATTTGATGTTTGAATTCATCTTACTGATTTTATTTTGTTGATTCCTTCACCTTGAACTCACAGTCAACAGCACTATAACTTAATGTTGAACAAAGCTTGTCTAACTCCTGTGCTTTCTGCATAGGGCACATTACAGCCTTCTGGAGCTTAGAACATGTGACAGCACTTAAACACTATACCTGGGGCCATTATACATAGGGACATCACCAACATTAATAAAGCAGAAACATGAGGAAAATGTAGCATTAAACAGACCACAGGAAGAGCACGCTTGCTCTCAGTATGAGCCTGAACAATAAAGCAGACCATTGCCTTGTTTGACTTCAGCTGATAACAGACACGCCAGGTGGCCCTAACTTTCCACCACTGTGCGTAGCAAATGAGTGACAAATATATTTTAGCTGGTACATACATTTTTAAATACTGAATCCACAAATAATGGAGACACATTATTCATATCACTTACAACTTACTTAAAATGTAATATCCTCAGTAATAGCAACATACCCTCCCCAATAAAGAATGTATTATGTTTAAAGCATATTTTATTCGGAAAGAATTGGCTTAAAGCAGCTCATTTTTCCATTGGATTTGCAATGACTATGAAAGGGTGTTCTTACACAGTCAAGGATACTGTTCAAACTCACTGGCTTTGGCTTCTGATCCCACTTGAAGCTTTCTAGCACTTATGCGACTCTCCAAGGTACCCTGTATCTTCAAGAGGAAGGAGTTAAGTGACACTTTGGAGGCTTAATGTAAAATTTGATATTTTGTGTTGAGGAATTTGACCTGTGTCTTAAATTTCAATCTCTCTCAGCATTAAATTATTCAAAAAAAACTATAAAGCAAAGGGAAATCACTTAATAGGTAAGTTTTTTGGAGGTGGAGTGGGAAGTGTTGTTTGCTTTACATTTTGTTTTAACCAGCAATCCTAAGGAAATAAGCTAAGATTATTTAATGCCTACCCTTCATTGCTATGCAACGAAATATCCTCAAACACAGTGGCTGAGAAGACAAGCGGTTTAGTCTCCCTCACGAGTCTTTGGGTTGGTTCCTCTGTGCTTGCCTGGGTAATTCTGCTTGCAGCTGCAGGTCAAATGTCAACAGAAGTGGTTCTGCCCCAGCAGCTCTCATCCTCTTGGCAATGCAGAGCTAGGATGGAGCCTGCATAAAAGCAGTAATACCCAAGGCCACATTAGGACTTCTCAGCTGGTGCTCATGGTAAAGAGCACTCAGGAGAGGTAAGAGACGCAGGTGCAGTCACTGGGTCAGGAATATCCCCTGGATGAGAGCGTGGCAACTCACTCCAGCATTCTTGCCCAGAGAATCCCTTGGATAGAGGAGCCTGGGGGGGCTATAGTCCATAGGGTCGCAAAGAGTCAAACACAACCGAAGTGACTTAGCAAGCAGGACACATAAGTACTAGGCTTGGAATCGTCAAGCTCTCACCTCTACCTTTTTCTACAGCCAAAGTAAGTCACAAGGCTCAACCTGAACTCAAGGAGTGGGTAAGTATAATCTTCCTCCTTAGAAGGAACTGCTAGAGTAGCAGATAGTTTCATTTATCTATATCATCACTAATCTCATGAGAAAAATTTTCTTAGGAAGCTTTTATGTTCATAAGTGATGTATGCAAATTTTTAAAAATCCTAGTTTTTTGTTTAAAAGGTTAAATTTTATGAATGGTAATAAGATTATTGGAATCCACTGATCAGGTTTAAGATTTCTTTTGCAACCAAACTTAAGGAAGGACCACTTGTCAATTTGGGATATAATATCAAATAAGATGTTATTCAATATTTTTATGTTAAGTTTTTTCAATCAAAATAGTATATCACAGAAAAGCTGAATGCAGAAGCCTATGTGAGAGTTGCTATCTTTTGGTAAGACAGACATTCAAGAGATTTGCAAAAATATAATACGATGCCACTCGTTACACTGCTTTATATGTTTTTGAAGACATAGTATTTATTTTTAATAAAAATGTTATTTATGTTGAAAAAGAAGGAATTGCAAAGTTACAGAGTAAAGGATGTGGCTACAGGGAGGGAGGAGGAACCGAAACCATGGATTCAACTTAGCACACCTGTTGTCTGTTTGGCACTTAGCTGATTCTGCTTCACATGCTTTAGCAGATACAACACATTCTCTTTTCCCTTCACTGCTTCTTTCTCTATCCCTTTCTGGTAAATATGTTCATTAGCCCAATAAAGTAAAGATTAGCGTGCCAAAGTCAGCTGCTTAAAGTTAGTGAGTGAAAGAACCAGGATTCACAGAAAGAGTCACGGAGTTCATACCTGAGCTCCTAATGACAGCACTGTTTTGTTGAAAAGGGGGAAGCCTAGTGCATAATAGAACCAGAAATCAATCAGTAGCTTTGCCTGTCTTCACAGGCGATGCTCTGTCACTCATACAGCATGTTTTATATATAAAAGAAATCTTAATGGGAAAAGCCTGTTACTGAAAAGACCCATTTCTCTCCCCTCTTTCTCTCAGAACCCATATCTGGTATGCCGTTTACTCTCAGATTGTAATATCTATCAAATTCATCAATCATCAGTTGTTTCTCACCATTTCCATCACTATTAGGACGATCCAATCCAACACCATCTTTCAGCAGGATAACTGTAATAACTTAGCTCATTTCGTAGCTTATACACTACTTAAAACCTGGATCTAATGCTTATGAGAGCAACCAAGATGATCCTTTTAGTATGGATTAATTTTTGATCAAAACCCTGCTATAGCTCCCCAGTGTAGATGTAGTAAAATGCAGTCTTTCCAATCCCCTGCAAAGCTCCCTCTAATCAGATCTCCGTCCCCCTTTCCTGATTTGGCTCCTTCTCCCACCATTTTCCCCTTCATTCATTCTCCTCCAGTCACACTGATCACCTTGCCATTTCTCAAAACAAGGTAGGTTTTAGTCCTCAAGCTTAAGGCCTGGCTTTTGTACTGAAATTCTCTCCTGGAGTTAACCTTTATGGAAATAGCCATCTATTTACTTCCCTTATCTCTTGAATTGTTTGCTGAAATGTCAGTGAGCCTGCCTGGACACCCAGTGTAATACTGAAAACTCCCTCCTCCATTGCCCCGAGTCAGTTTCTACCCTACAGTCCTCAGGCCCTTTATCCTACTTTGCTTTTTCCTTTTTGCCCAATGCTTTTAATCTGATAACAAATCATGCAATGTAGTGATGTATTATTTATTGTCCATCATCTATTTTTAGAAAATAAACTCAAGGAGGTAGGTTCTTTAGTCTGTGCTATTATTGACTCTTGTATCCTAAACAGTAAGAAGAGTTACTTATTGCAGATAAATGTTTGTTGAACCAATGAATGAACTGCTCATGGAGGCAGAGTTTCCATAGTGTATAAAATTTGGAAAGAGACCAATGTGATTTTGTCATGAATGTAGGATCTACAAATCACTACTTTTGTGACTTTGAGCAAATTAGTGGCCAAGAGCCCCCATTCTCTCTGAAATGAAGAGCAGACTGTCAAGATCTCTTGAAGCAACCTTCATTTTTGACAGTTGCATGGTAATTGGAATTCCAACATCTGGTCATTGGAGTTTAGCCAAAAAGTAGCAGTTTACCAAAAGAAGGGCAATGTTGTTTCTGATCATGTGGAATCCAGCCACATTTTTACCTTTAAAAAAAATATGTGTTTTATTTGTGGCTGCGCTGGGTCCTTATCGCTGTGCGAACTTTTCTCTATTTGCAGCGAGCTGAGGCTACTCCCTAGTTGTGTTACACAGGCTTCTCCCTGCTGAGGCTTCTCCTGTCCCGAGCACATGCAGGCTGCAGTAGCTGCCGCCCGTGGGCTCAGCGGCGGGCTCAGGCCTCCAGAGCACAGGCTCAGTGCTTGGGGCACATAGCCTTAGCTGCGCCGCAGGATGCGGGATCATCCGGATCAGGAATCAAACCCGAGTCTCCTGCATTGGCGGGCAGATTCTTTATGACCCAGCCGCCAGGGAAGCCCTCAACTACACTTGTAAGATCCATGTATAGCTTCTCTTAAAATGGAGAACTTCCATTTACAGCAAGTCTTCTTCCTTCCCCCTTCCCCCTGCAGCCAGTTATACTTCCTTTAGTTCCAAGCATGTAGCAACGTGCAATCTCGATACTTCTTTATTCTCATAAGTAGAGCCATTCTTTTGGTGTAGTTACTAGGGACAAACAAGCCAGCCGTTCAAAATGGAAAGTACTCAAATGAACTTATTTACAAAACAGGAAGAGACTCACAGACTTAGAAAATAAATTATAAAAGGGTGAGGGGGAGGGACAGTTAGGGAGTTTGGTATGGACACGTACACATTGGTATATTCAAAATGGATAACCAACAAAACCTACCATATAGCACATGGAACTCTACCCAGTGTTATGTGGCAGTATGGACAGGATGGGGGTTTGGGGGAGAATGGACACATGAATCCTTTGCTGAGTCTTTTGCTGCTCACCTGAAACTGTCACATTTAATTGGCTATACCCCCAATACAAAATAAAAAGTTTAATTAAAAATATTTCCATGTGGAATATAAGTAATTGGTATGAATGTGTGGGTGGGGTAGGTGTTCAATAAATGTTGAAATATACTTTGAAGTACACAGAGTCACTTTCAAAAATCCAAAAATAAATATAAATTGGAAAAGTTATAACTGTAAAATAATAGCCATATCTTTATACTAGGCCTTTTGCTGTAGGAAATAGAATTCTTTCTCTCCTGCATAATCTGTTTACCAGTTTTGCATTCATCACATATTGCCAAAAAGAATAAACTTAATATTTCTCTGAACAGTTGTGTGTGTGTGGACAATTCAACCTGTCCTCTTATTTCTAACAAGAAACATATTAGATAACTAAGAATCAAATAATGATACTGTTGCAGGGAGTCTATCAGTGAGGTTCTCTAACTGACATCAGATACTTCTCTAGAACATTTTGCAGACTCATCTTTTCAACCTACCTCCCAAAGATTGTAAAGTTGGCATGATGAATCTCTCTGGCTAATTTCAGTCTCTTGTTTTTTTCTCATTTAGTATTTGGCCTCCTTGATCTATATATACGCCCCAGAAAACTTGCTATCATTCAGCATTTTTTAAGCATAAATGAAAATCAATGATTGTCTTCTTTCTTTTAAAAATATAAAATTTTCTGTTTGCTATCACATTTTAGATATTTACCTTGTATGAGAAATGTATTTTTGATATTTACTGTAAATTTTAAAAATAATAACTGAGTCTCCTACATCATCTTCTAGGGCTGAGAATGTCACAGGTTTTTGTAAGGAGATTTTAAGTCACACCACTTCTTATGAATCTAGGGGGTCTACTTAATCAGCCCTGTGATTTTCCATATTTCATTGTCTGCCACTTGCAAGGGCTGTTATTTCTGAGTGGGAATGCTCAATGGCTTTTGCCAAGAGTTAGTAAGTTGTGTCCTGGAACCAAATCTTTGTCAACAGGCTGATTTTGTCAATAAAGTTGAACTGGAACACAAGCATACCTATTAATTTACATACATAGAGTTGAGTAGTTGTAGAAGAGACTGCAGGCTTAGAAAGTCTAAAATGTTTGCTGTTTCTTTCCAGAAGCTTGTCAATCCCTATTTTATGAAAAAAGGCTAAATCACATCTGGTTAGACAATATCTAAGTGGACATAGACTCACTGTAACAATTTGTTATCCTTAATTCATTTTAACCCTAGTTGATGCATTTAAAATATTTACTGAATTTATTTCTTCACCATAAACTTTTAAGATAAGTTTGTACATACTTGCTTATCTACGGTCATTAGTATCATTGAAATGCATTTTGTCTAAAATATACTTACTTGGTGGTGTGTTCATGTAGCTCTAACAATATAATTTCTAAATTTTCTATGGACTATTCAGTTTTTATATGTTTACTTTCACATTTTAATTATTTTTTAATTTTTTTTCAGTGTTGACTGTGTTTGAAGTTGGGCGCAAAGATATAAACTGACTGGTAAGTGACATCACATTTCTTAATATGATGCTTTAAAAGACAATAAATAATCTGATATCCTGGTCCTCAAAGCTATAAATGAAGAGCCATGCTTTATAGGAATTGGAGTAGTCTGTTCTCTTCCTGAAGGTATGCAGATGAAGTATTGTTTTTCTTTCTTTCTTTCTCTTTTTTTAATCTGGTCGCTTCACTGGATATCCTGTATTTCATAAGGATATTTTCAGTCGTCAAAGTAACAAAAGCTAATTGAATTAATGGTTTGGAGAACAATGATGTTGGTGTCATGACACAAATTGTGTTTTAAAGGAAAACAGGATCCAGATAAATAACAGAAAAGAAGAAAAATAGGGGAACTAACTTGAGAAGAACAATGAGTTGTTACTTTGTATAAACAATGTAATTTGCATGGATTTTATATTTTTAAACTTCTTAGCATTCCATGAAAAATATAGAATGTCTTTGAAATTCTGTCTTCCCATATATGGTTTAGAAATATGGAGAGAATGATTTGGTCTTGCTCGAGAATACAAATGGGATGAAGTATTGCTTCTTTTAAGCAACAAAGCAATAAACTCTTGCAAGAAAATGTTAGATTTGCCAATATCATAATCTGCACACTTAATAATCAAGTTTACACTGGCTTGTTAATTTTATCAGTGATGTGATTTTAAACTGAGTACTTCTCAGCATTAATTTAATGATTTTAATGACAGCTGGTATTTTTTGTTGTTACTCATGTAGCTTTCAAGTTGGAATAACCATAATTGTGAAGCCAGTGGCTTTATGATGAACCAGGGAAATCTATTTTCTTTCTTAGTAAATAATTTAGATATTCTGTAGATCTATGCTCCTTATGGGTCTATGTAGCTTAGCTGAGAAGCAGTACAATAGGAAGAATTTCACTTTTGACTTATGTGTATAAAAATCAGATGTGTTTTTAAAGAGGAATCCTTGGTATTTGTATCTCTCATCATTCTAACTGAACATCTCATTATGCTCATTGAATAATGCAATATGTCTTGGGAGAATCATTGGAAATACAATTGCATATAATTTTAACAATGATTTAAACATTGTACTCTATAATATCTATATATGATATTTATCTTTTGGCTAGATATTTTAATAAACTACTTTGAGAATACAAGAGGAAATATTATGAGTCAAAATACAATACTGCTTATCCTATACCCCCTAATCTGCTTGTTACCATTTTATAATAATGTTGATTTGCTCCCATAGCATTTCTCTTTTAAATATTTATTTTACAAGTGAGACAGTGCCGTCTGATATGACCACAGGCAAATATGATAATGTTGTGGAATTATAACCCACATTCTAAGTATCAGTTGAGTACCTGCTGAAATAAAAGCACTATGAATTTTAAAAACTCACTGTGAAAACCTAGAAAAATTAGAATGAATAAAAGAAAAAAGGAAATAAATTAAGTCAATAAATATAAAACATAGGCATTGCAAAGTGAAAGCCACAGCATTTTATACAGACTGGTGCCTTTTGATGTGAAAATTCTCTCTTTAAAGTAGAAACTTAGGGCGTTTGTTGATATGTTTGGTTGTTTAGTTTATCTTAATGTTTTTAAGCAAATTATATGATGCCTGTTGATTCATCTTTCTTGAAAACATGTCGCATGTATTTTAAATTTTTGCTAGGTATTATCTGATTGGCAGTTATATTAGAGGGAACCATAACTGCAGAAAAAAATGCTATAAAGGATTTTTTGAAACTCAGTCTGAGAAGAACCTGTCATTAACTAGCCGTGTTGGTGAAACTGAGTAGCCATTTAATGGGTCCAAAGAGAAGCCTTGGGTTTTGATTCCTTTTCCTCTCACCTCTTATATTTAGTATTTCTGTTTCTGTATTTTATTTCATACCACAGTAATGCATTCATAAGGAGTATATAAATCTATATTTTAAATCAGGACAAAAAGAATGACTTATTTGTAATACTGAACAGAAAACATAAGAAACTGATACATATGATTCAAATACTTCATATAGATGAAAGTGTATGTCTAACTTTCTAGGAAAGCAGCTGTTTCCCAAACAGTTATAACATGATGAATTCACATGTCAAGAACTGTTGTATCAAAGGCTTACTCTAGGGTCTAAAATGACTCCCTCTTGTAATGTAAGAATTGCTAACTGGCTTGGCGGCTGCTGCTGCTAAGTTGCTTCAGTTATGCCCAACTCTACGACCCCAGAGACAGCAGCCCACCAGGCTCCCCCGTCCCTGGGATTCTCCAGGCAAGAGCACTGGAGTAGATTGTCATTTCCGTCTCCAATGCAGGAAAGTGAAAAGTGAAAGTGAAGCCTTTCAGCCGAGTCCGACTCTCAGCGACCCCATGGACTGCAGCCTACCAGGCTCCTCCGTCCATGGGATTTGCCAGGCAAGAGTACTGGAGTGGGGTGCCATTGCCTTCTCTGGGCTTGGACATTCTTTCTGATATTTAAACCCTGATGAACAAGGAAATCATTTGTCTTAAGTAATCTGTTAACATTTCACAAGCACACACTGTTACTAAAATGTGTTTCCTTGATAATACCATGAATCAATAAAAAGTTCAAAGGATACATAAATTCACTAAAATAATCAGCACTGTTTCAGATTAACATTTTTTCTTAAAATTATGACTACAGGCATAATTTGATGGTTAAGACCTATCGTAAACGAGGAAGAGTTTGTCACATGTTGTAGCTCTATACTATCTCAGGGCTGTAAGGTGTATGAGGATGGAGACTCTGGTTTACTATTGAATCTTGAACAGAAAGTACTTAGCATATAATGAGCCTTAATAAATATTTTTTAATCTAGTAAATAAATTGGTTTTGTTTTTTAGGGTAAGTCTCTGGGCAAATAGAAAGTATTAGTACTATTACTGTTTAATTATAGCATGTACAAAATAACACCTTGGTTTTGATAATGGAACAATATTCACTATACTGGAGGAGAGTGAAATTTCAGTTTGGTTCAGTTGCCCAGTCATGTCTGACTCTTTGCAACCCCATGGACGGAAGCATGCCAGGCTTCCCTGTCCATCACCAAGTCCTGGAGTTTACTCAAACTCATGTCCATCAATCAGTGATGCCTTCCAAGCATCTCATCCTGTTGTCTTTTTTCACTCTCTTTCATTTTCATCAGGAAGCTCTTTAGTTTTGCTTCACTTTCTGCTCCGGCCGCTAGCTGGGCACAGTCGCTCTGGCCCGCAGAGCAATCAACGGAGGTTCCGAAATCCACCTGAAAACGGATGAAAGGGTTGGGACAAGAGGTGCAAAGAACGGCAGCAAGACAAAGGTTCTGATCAAGCTACAAAACTTTATTGAGCGCAAGGCGATTATATATGGGGAGGAGGGGAGGGAGTGGGAAAAGGAAGGGGGGAGTTCTGACGGGCATGTAAGGAATACGTGTCTTGTGGGTGATTGGCCTGTCGGATATATGTTCGCCGCATGATCCTTTTGGTGATTTGCCAGCCGAATGTATAGCTGGCACGTAATCAGCGCCTTATATGGCAGCAGGCTTGCAGTGTTCCGACCGTAATGGCTCTGGCTGATCGCATCAGCCGGCCGGGCCCCAACAGCTTTCTGCCATAAAGGTGGTGTCATCTGCTCATTTGAGGTTATTGATATTTCTCCTGGAAACCTTGACTTCAGCTTGAGCTTCATCCAGCCTGGCATTTCACATGACATACTCAGCATATAAGTTAAATAAGCAAGGTGAGAGGGAAACCTGGCATGCTGCAGTCACAGAGTGACAAAGCTGGCCTAAAACTCAGCATTCAAAGAATGAAGATCATGGCATCTGCTCCCATCACTCCATGGCAAATAGATGGGGAAACAATGGAAATTGTGACAGACTTTCTTTTCTGGGCTCCAAAATCACTGTAGATGGTGACTGCAGCCATGAAATTAAAAGATGCTTGCTCCTTAGAAGGAAAGCTATGAACAATCTAGACAACATATTGAAAAGCAGAGACAGTACTTTGCCAACAAATGTCCGTATAGTCAAAGTTGTGGTTTTTCCAGTAGTCATGTATGGAAGTGAGAGTTAGACGATAAAGAAGGCCAAAGAATTGATGCTTTGAACTGTGGTGCTGGAGAAGACTCTTGAGTCTCCTTGACAGCAAGGAGATCAAACCAGTCAGTTCTAAAGAAAACCAGTCCTGAATATTCATTAGAAGGACTGATGCTGAAGCTCCAGAAGTTTGGCCACCTGATGCAAAGAATTGACACATTGGAAAAGACCCTGTTGCTGGGGAAAATGAAGGCAGGAGGAGGAGGGGATGACAGAGGACGAGTTGGTTGGATGGCATTGCTCACTCAATGGACATGAGTTTGAGCAAACTCCAGGAGATGGTGAAGGAGAGGGAAGCCCTGCATGCTGCAGTCCACGGGGTCACAAAGAGTCGGACCCTATTAAGTGACTGAACAACAACAACAAATTCACTATGATTAGGATCAGGGACTCTGAATCTAGAATTTCTGGCTGATAATTCTAGCCGTACAAAGTATGTGACCTGTGTCTCTTTCTGTCACGTTTTCATCATCTCCAAGTACTGAAGGTGTGAATTCTTGTATTGTGCTTAAAGACGTTCCCATCACAAAGTAAGCATGGTGCAGTTATCAGTGAGTATTATTACTGTTTTTTATTGTGGCTGTTGTTAGAAGTCAGACCTGTCTTCTACAGTTAGTGGGTTTGTATTCTAGCAGGAAAAACGCAGAACAAAATGAACTCTAATGCTATAAAATGTGAAATCTTTCAGAAACTTGAAACAGAAAGATTGCTTGGGGACACTTAATAAGTGAGAATTTGGAATTATTTTGTGAATGAGGTAGCTCTTTAGAATGGCCCTGAACAAATTCACATTATTGTGAAATTTATTGTGTACATGGCAGCATCTGAAAATAGCAAGGACAACATTCTGGGAAAGAGGAACAGTAGAGAGCAGTTAAACTAAAGAGGCTTAGAGAAGTAACAAAATAGCAATAACTATAAATGGCTTTTAAATGTTAATTACTTTACTAACTAAATTTTCTGTTTAAAAATCAATAACATTTTACATCATTTCTTGCTCTCATTACTCTTTAACTTGGCTTCAGTGGGCATTCAATGTCATGGTCCAACACACCTCTCCAACTTTACCTCCCACAGTCTTCATCTACCAGTCCAAATTTATATCCCAGCTATCTATTTTTTTCTCTTTTTTTCCTGAACCCCACTGCAGTTTTGTATGTTTTACCTCTACCTCGAAGGCTCTTATACCTACTCCTGCACACGACAAAATTCTAGCCTTCTATAGATTTCCTTATTCAAATGTTATTTCCTTTATAAAGCTTTTCCTGGCTTTCTGTGTAATTTCAAATTTAACAGAGCAAATACATGCATACACAAACACACATACACACAAGGCAGAGTGGTAGCCTAAATTCTCAGTTTATTTAATCAAGGATAGAGGATCTTATTAGGAATGAGTTTGATCACCCAGAACTGGAGCAGATTTCAGTAGCATTCCCTTGATGCTCAAATCCCTAAGGGGTGAGAGGTGGCACACATCTGCCAGTGACACTGTCCATGTACAGGGGAGTCTTGCTGCATGGAGAAGTTTCATTTTTTACTGGGCAATAATCCTTACATAATTGATATATTCATTACCATCCATGAAGAATTATATAATCTATAGGCTTCCATTTAAGGGGAAACATGATCCCTGCCTTTTGAACTAATGTCAGGGACACTGAAAGAAGTTCATCAACTAGGGAAAGTGGGAATATAGTTCTATAAACAACTCTAGTGGAAATATATTTGTATTGAGGGATCCAACACTGCAGAAAACTTTTCAAAAATGTCTTTACACAATATGAGGATTTTCATTTTCTTGCTCCCATAGGCAGAGAAAGCAATGGCACCCCACTCCAGTACTATCTTGCCTGGAAAATCCCATGGATGGAGGAGCCTGGCAGGGTGCAGTCCATGGGGTTGCTAAGAGTCAGACATAGCTGAAAGGCTTCACTTTCACTTTTCACTTTCATGCATTGGAGAAGGAAATGACAGCCTACTCCAATGTTCTTGCCTGGAGAATCCCAGGGACAGGGGGATCCTGGTGGGCTGCCATCTCTGGGGTCGTAGAGTCAGGCATGACTGAAGTGACTTAGCAGCAGCAGCTCCCATAGGATTTTCTTTCTACTGTGATCAGGCTCTAGGTTGGGGGCTGCAAAATGGTAAATGAGGTACAGTCTGGCGTAGATCCAAGGCCAGCTAATTTGAAAACCTTGGCAGTAACTGGGGTGTTCTCTGGTAGATGAATGGATAAACAAGCTGTGGTATACCCAGGCAACGGAATATTACTTGGCACTAAGATGAAATGAATTACTATGACAGGAAAAGACATGGGAAGACTTTCCATGCATATTACTCAGTGGCAAAAAAGCCAGTGTTGAGATAGTACAGGCTTCCCTGATAGCTCAGTTGGTAAAGAATCCACTTACAATGCAGGAGATCCCAGTTCAATTCCTGGGTCAGGAAGATCTGCTGGAGAAGGGATAGTCTACCCACTCCAATATTCTTCGACTTCCCTTGTGGCTCTGCTGGTAAAGAATTCACCTGCAATGTGGGAGACCTGGGTTCGATCTCTAGGTTGGGAAGATCCCCTGAAGAAGGGAAAGGCTACCAACTCTAGTATTCTGGCCTGGAGAATTCCATGGGCTGTATAGTCCATGGGGTCATAAAGAGTCGGACACGACTGAGTGACTTTCACTTCACTCCAGTACCTCCTACTCCAGCAAATATTTTTTGAGATTTTTTTTGGATGAATTACTTATTGTGACCATATCATGGTGTTAGGTATTACATCTAAAGAAATGATCATCTTGATTCACTTACATTATGTTACTTAGACATATATGTGCTTTGTGTGTGTGTGTGTGTGTGTGTGTGTGTGTGTGTGTGTGTGTGTGTGTTGTATTAGAGGGATAGGTAGGGAAGGAGGTAAGGAAAGAGAGGGAGGAAAGAGGGGAGGGAGGGAGAAAAAGACACAAAGACATTTAGGTAACTTCTAAGTTTTCAAATCTCTAAAAATAATTTTGCCACATGGTCACATTTTGTATATTTCCATAATATGCACATGTTTCTGGAAATCTGCATTTGAGGAATACCGCTTTTATTAGTGGGACTTCCCTGGTGGCTCAGACAGTAAAGAATCTGCCTGCAATATGGGAGGCTTGGGTTCAGTCTCTAGGTTGGGACAATCCCTTGGAGGAAGGCATGGAGACCCACTCCAGTATTCTTGCTTGGAGAATCCCAATGGACAGAGGAGCCTGGTGGGCTACAGTCTGTGGGGTCACAAAAAGTTAGACATGACTGAGCGACTAAGCACAGAAAAGCACACTTTTATTAGTGGCATTTGAGTGATTATCTTATTGACTTACAGCACATTGATTTATGTGAAACGCTTTTCTAGGCACTCGATAAATGTTTTTTGACTGACTGACTTTCACAAACATTTGAGATAAGAATGATGTATATAGGAGAGTCATTTTGCCAACAGGAAACTAACTGGATGCTTGGATTTGTGTACACTGTAAATCAGAAGGACATGAATGTCTTGCAACTGCCTGGAAGAAGCAAACAGATGCACTTTTCCAAGCAACAGATTCAATTTTCTGTAGCTTATGGAGGGAAAAAAGGCTTCAGGCAGGACCAAACAAACTATTCTTGGGACTGACAATAGTGTGTAAATCCACACTATTTTACACATTTTATAGCATCATACAGGGAACATGAAACAGTACTTCTATATCATAGACATAATAGATAAGAACACACACTTTGGAATTAGTCCTGGCTGGAATTGAAGCTCATCCTCATAGTAACCATCTGTGTAGCTTTGAGTATATCTTTTAATTTCTATAAAAATTGGTGTATATATAGCAAGGTGAATAATGCCCAATCCTCCCTGACAAGATGTCCTTATCCTAATCCCTGAAATCTGTAAATATGTCACTTGAGATGCTAAAAGGGACTTTGTGAAAAGGGACTCAAGACCCTTTTGCAAAAGGGTCATGAGATGGGAAGGTTATTCTGCATCATCTGGATGGGCCAGTATAATCACAAGAGTTCTTACAAGAAGTCTGAGTCAGAGATGGACATGACATCACAGAAGCAGAGGTAGAAGTGATGTAGAACTAGGAGGCCAAGGGTCTTCTACAGGCTACCTATAGAAGATGGAAAATGCAATGAAACCAATATAGTTCAGTCATCTAGAAACGGGCATAACAAACCTCCCTAATAGGGTTATTGTGAAGTTTAACTGTAACACTTAGCATCACAGCATTCAGCAACATAGTTTATCAGGATTCAAAGAGTGCAGAGCCCAAGCATACATCCAGTGCTGGAAGTTTTTCCTTGTTCACATAAATAAGCTTTCCCGTCTACATTTTAACTGAACATGTTGCCTTGTGCATTGAACTTACTTATTTCATAATGTAAAAGGTAATTTTGCTTACAATGGGAAGGGGAGGAGAACAACCAGGAATGAGGGAGGGAGGGAAAAGAGGGAGACAGATAGACAGAAAGAGGTGATGAGAGAGCATAGATAGGAGAGAGAAAAGGTGACATTTGTGTCTCCCATCATACCCTTCTTTTGACCCTATCATAACATTTACCAGGGTTTAATTTTACTTCCTGTTGACTTGTCTGCATGCCTCACTCTTTAACCTGGCTTTCAAGGACATTGCATGTCAAGGCCTAACCCACTTCTCCAAACTTATCTTCCAACGTTCTCCACCTACCAGTCCAATCTGATTTTATATCTAGCAAGTGAACATATTATAATGTATAATTTTTCATTTTGTTGTTGTTCAGTTGCTTGATCATGTCCAAAACTCTTTGTGACCCCATAGACTGCAGCACACCTGGCTCCCCTGTCCCTCACCACATCCCAGAGCCCATTCAAATTCATGCCCATTGAGTTGGTGATGCCATCCTACCATCTCATCATCTGTCACCCCCTTATCCTCCTGCCCTCAATCTTCCCAGCATCAGGGTCTTTTCACATCAGGTGGCCAAAGTATTGGAGTTTCAGCATCAGTCCTTCCAATAAATATTCATGACAAGTTAAAGAGCCTCTTGATGAAGGTGAAAGAGGCTCTTTAACTTGTCATATATTGTTTGAAAAACAGCCTTAAAAGAGGTGACATTATTCTCATTGTTAAACACAGATGCTGAGATTTACCTGAAAGCCTAAATTTAGTATTGTGACAAACCAGTGTGCAATAACTGAAAACTACACAGTAGCACTGGCATGTGGCTGGAGTCCAGCACTCAACTAGCGGCAGTAGGAAGAGGGCTTCTCCTCATCCCACCTCTGCCTCACCCTCCTTTGTACCATCTTCCTTTACAGGTTGGCTCTAGCCGCATATACAGAGCTCCCAGTTGAGACTGGTATCCTACAAGTCTAGCAACGCCCATGGCAAAAAAGCCTCTCTTTCTAAAATTGCTTTGGCCACAGTTTTAAGCTGATGGCTCATGGGCAAATATGACGGGGAGGGGATGAATTATTTGATTGATTTGGGCGTGGGTTCATACTCAAGTTTGAACATCAAGGAGTGGTTGAAATGCACAAACCACTGGTGATATAATTTCCCTTTATTTCAGAAATAAAGTGTTTGGTTGTGTAGCAAATATATCAGAAGAGGAAACAGCACACCAATAGAGAGATTTTGCAATTGTAGGTAACATAATAGAGGACAAGGGCTATTCTCTGGACTCACTAAACTGAAACCACTCACCAGGAATGCTGAGTAAAAACCCAACATGTTGCTTATTTTGTGGTTGAAACAGGTCAGAAGGGGAGAAATGATTTGCTCAAGGTCATATGCCCAACTCACATATATAATCTTTTTTTCCTGTCTTGCATATCTGTCTTCTTCTCTCCTTTATTTGTTATGAAGGAAACCAGCATCTACCACTCAGCTTTTCTAGGGGGAAGCAGGTTTTAAGTTTAAATGATTGCTGCTGCTGCTAAGTCGCTTCAGTCGTGTCTGACTCTGTGCGACCCCATAGACGGCAGCCCACCAGGCTCTGCCATCCCTGGGATTCTCCAGGCAAGAACACTGGAGTGGGTTGCCATTTCCTTCTCCAATGCATGAAAGTGAAAAGTGAAAGGGAAGTCGCTCGGCCGTGTCTGACTCTTAGCAACCCCATGGACTGCACCCTACCAGGCTCCTCCATCCATGGGATTAGGACTTATTAAAAACACAGATTTGGTTCTTTAAAGCCTAATTCACCATGGGCATTCCTTTCTCTCTGGATAAACGCCCTTTCTCCCAGCCAAAGGATCAGTATTACCTTTGGCTTGAGAATCTTCCTCAACTTAGAATCTTTGAAATGAGCTTGAGATTTTTTTTTTTCCCTAACATCCCACTTTGCTTTTGAGATGCTGGCTGAGTCTAAGGTCTAAACAATAATTCATATCTATCCATTCAATAAATATCTACTTAATAACTACTATGTGTCAGAGACTGTGCAAGGTTATGGAGACACTGTGATGGATAAAGTAGTTCACTCAAAGATTCTGAAATTTAGTGAGGTATTCAGACAAAGAAACAGGAAGTAAAATTAAACCCTGGTAAATGCTATGACAGGGGCAAGAGAGAAAGACAGGGTGTGATGGGAGACAGAGGAAAGATAGCTACTAGGTGTTGCCAGAGAGGAAGATATAGAGATGGTCAGGAAAGGTGATGGGCTAGTTGACTTTTAAGTCAAATATTAGGCCCAAAGGACACCAAAGGATTGGAGGAGAAATGATAGAGGAAAGATATATAACCAGAGATCTAGAATTGCAACCATCAAAAAAGCATGTGATAAAAAGGAAACTAAAGTGAGGTTGGCATGCCTGAAGCATAGACTGACCTTTTAGAGGTTTACGTCTGTAGATAAAGTGGACCATGGAAAGGGACAAGAGTTAGAGAGATGACTAAGGACCAGGAAGGAAATATCTGTCAAACCATGCAGAGGAGTTTGAATTTTATCTGGGACATGCAAGAGTTTGTCATGTGAGGGAGAAACAGTCAAACTTCTGATTCTGGAAATAGCTCTCTGACTATACAGTAGACACAGAATTGGGATAGAAGTGAACCTAAGAAAGGGAGCACAAATAGCAGTAGGCTCTTCAGCCTAGTTAAGTATGATTATGAGTCAAGACTTGATATGGTATTAATATTAACAAATATGGATATATTTGCTTCTAAAATTTGTAAATGAGGATTAAAAATAGGATGATATTTGAAAGCACACAGTTTGCATACTTTATCAATTTGAAATTAAATAATATGGATTAAGATATTACTTATACACTGAATACAGACGTGCCTATATGGACCAAAATATACGCTAGATTTTTTTAAAGTTCTTGCTCTTATGTCATCCTATCAAGGGTAAAAATTATGATGTCTAACTTTTTTACTTCTTCATAAGACTATAGAAACATATCCAATAGAATTATTAGCTTATTCTGTATAGAAAGAATGAGAAAAACTCCACAGAATTGGCAATTGAGCTTACACTTAAAATATTTTCTCTATAAGATAAAGGATAAAAAAAGATATTAGAGCCAAAACATGAATAAATCTTGAACTAAAGCATGAAGTTATGAATATTTTCATATCTACGGAACATCAAGTAAACAGGTATAGTAATGAATATACAAGGGTGCAAGGAGAGAGTGGTACAGAAGAGATGCCAAACCATAGACAAAGGAGTTAAGATGTTTTCTCTTGGCTCACAGGAAGATCAGTGGCTTAGCATGATGGTGACATTCTCAGATCTATGCATTTGAGAGGAACAGTGTTGGAAGTGAAGAAAATGTAATGTATAAAATAGTAGCCAAAACAAGAGCCAACGGTCATTGGCCAAGAGGTCTAAGTCAGTGGTTCCTAACTATTTGAAGGTGGAAGCCCATCACATTTTTTCCCCCATATTCCAAATTGATGGTAGTTATACTTGTATTTATGGAAAATATATCAAGTTTTATGTGCTTATATGTCCCCAAAGACCTCTTACAACAATGCCGGGGCTCCTTCGTGTTCCACAATTCAGGACTTAGCATTGAGTATCTGATGTCTGATGGATATGAAACTGAATTAGGGCAATAATGATTGAAGTGCAGAATGAGAATGATTCCAAGGGCAGAACCAGCAGAGTTTAGTGCCCCCATCAGATAGAGAGAAACATGCTGGAGAGAAGAGGGGAAAGGAGAAGTGGGAAGGATAGTGGGGAGACTGGAGCTTAGCCTGAGTAGGAGGCGGTATGGCCTGACTTCAAATGGATGCACTGATGAGACATTGGCAATCTATTTTGAAGGTAGAGCTGACATAATTTTGGTTGAATTTGAGTCCTCAATTTGAGAAATGAACAAACTGATGAGTGGTAGGGCCCCATGTTATGTAAGAGATGACTGGGGTACAGAATAGGAATCCAGAGTTGGTCATTACAGTTACTCCATTTTTGCTTTCTGCTTGCATGTCGTTGGTCTTATTGTCTGTCTCCCCACTGTAAGACAAGCTTCATGCAAACAAAGGCATACGCACCCCCCTACTTCTGATGATTAACAGATCGAGTGGCTCACAGTAGATACTATAACTATTTACCAGAGCCTCTCTGCTTTCATCCTTTATTATATGTTTGTGATCTTAGAAGTGAAGTTCCTAGGAACTTAGGAGTGAACTTTCTAGAGTGGGTTCAAAGGTTATAGATTTTCTGGTAGGGCACAAACAAGGAAGGCTATGACAAACCTGGACAGCATATTAAAAAGCAGAGATATCATTTTGCCAGCAAAGGTGTGTATAGTCAAGACTGTGATTTTCCCAATAGTAATGTATGGATGTAAGAGTAGGACCACACAGAAGGGTGAGTACCAAAGAATCGATGCTTTCTAAGTGTGGTGCTGGAGAAGACTCTTGAGAGTCCTTGGACTGCAAAGAGATCAAACCATTCCATTCTAAAGGAAATCAACACTGGATATTCATTGGAAGGACTGATGCTGAAGCTGAAATGCCGATACTTTGGCCACCTGATGTGAAGAACTGACTCCTTGGAAAAGATCCTGATGCTGTATACGAGTGAAGGCAAAAGGAGAAGAGGTTGGCATAGGATGAGATGGTTAGATAGCATCACCGACTCAATGGACATGAATCTGAGCAAATTTCAAGAGATAGTAGAGAACAGGGAAGCTTGACATGCTGAAGTCCATGGGGCTGCAGAGTCGGACCCAACTTAGCAACTGAAAAACAACAACAGTCCATGCCACACTACCTACTCTATGCCTTCTATCTCCGTGAATACCAGGAGAGGCTTAGGGGTCTTTACTCCTCCAAGAAATCGTGTGACACACCTGCTGTTCCTTAGAAAATGAAACTCTTGAGATAAATGTTTGATGTGCTTTCATGTTCTTAACAGCCCTCATTCCTCTAAATATGCATTGGTAAAGAAATCTCTGAAGCAGAAAGGTGAGTCCCCTAACAAGGCCAGCAACTGTAAGGACAATTTTTCTACTCTGCCCTGCACGTCATTTGTTATGGATGAGAGACACATCAGACTCAACCCATAACCACACTCTATGCTATTAATGCAAAGGGCTTTGAAGTTGATTTTTGTGGAGCTGCTGACAGTTCTTATAACCAATATGAAATTTTGTGACTCTGGGCACCTGAAATTCTCCATGCAAATATTTAAGTAAGTCTGCTAACCTAGGATAAGTTCCTAGAACATTGGATCTTGGAAACATAATGACATTTCAAGCAACTCATTTTTAACTGACTGAAAAGCTAATAACTGTGACATTTAATATCTGCCATGCACAAACTTTTCCATGTAGGTATTGTAATTCCAGTTTTAGAAGTAAAGTAGTCAGAGCCCAGAGTGGTGAAATATCTTGCTCAAACTATACTCCCAAATTTTAGATCTTGATCTCAAATCCAGGAACATTTTCATGCAACTTGGGCTTTTGCTATTACCTCTAGCCTCCTGTCACATTAGTTTGGATGGGACATGTGAAGAACTTTTGTCAGTTACAGAAGCTGTATGGATGCTGAAAAGTCTCGTGACACTGTCTATTGAAATGCTTGATTAAAATGCCAGGGCAGATGTAGGAAAATATTAGACTTGTCTCTTATAAATTCAAGTTATCTGTCTTTTGTATGCTGTATATTCCACACTGGATTGCTTGATGAATATTAATTATGATAATGTTTCACAGAATGTATTAAGATTAATGTATCTCTAGCAAATGGTTGGAAAACTTGAGAAGACATTGTATCAACTCAATATGAGATTTTACTTTATTATAATGTAATTTAAACCAGAGAAAAAGGAGAAACACAGCAAACACTTTCAAACTGCCTAGATTGTGAAAGAGAACAGTATCTCTCTATTGATAGATGATACCATCAAGAAAGCCAGCATTACCAAACAGTTTCTACATGCCAGATGTCCATTTAAGCATTTTCCATATGCTAATGCTTAATATTTCTAATAGCCCATTAGGTAAGTGCTATTATAATATTTTTCAAGATACGAAACCTGAGTAACTGAGGTATTAAATAAATGGCCAAACTAACATAAGTCCCCCAGACTAGGATTTCTTAGTCTAATATCTAGACTACTATGGCATACTTTCTTGAATGCCAATTTGAAATAATCACTCAATTAATTCTTTCATTCATTCAAATAACACGTTCATTCAAATAAGCAATTTGTGTGCCCAAAACTCTATGCAAAGGGGTGGGTGGGCTATAAACCTAAATAAGCTTTTTAACTAAAAAGAGAACATGAGCTTAAGTATTGTGTGGCTAAGTGAAACAATTATTGTAATCAAACAGAGAGCTATGGGGACTTGAAAGAAGGTGGGGATTTATTCTGATTGAAGAACATAGGAAAACTTTACATGAAAGGATGCTTTAAAGCTCTGGTAAGAAGAAAACATAATAGCTGCTAAGACTGATCAAATATCGAGGAAAAAACATGAAGAAATGAAAAACCATAATGTGTTTGAAATGTACAGAATAATATATTAGTGGAATAACCTCTTCTAGACTCTCTGCTCCTCATCTATACTTCTGAGTTGTTATTATTGTTATCATTTCACTGCTCTGGGTCTTCATTGCCGTACATGGGCTTCTCTCGTTGGGATGCCCAGGCTCTCTAATTGTGGTGCATGGGCTTAGTTGCAGTAGGAGGCATCTTAGTTCCCTGACCAGGGATCAAACCCAGGCCCACCTGCATTGGGAACATGGAGTCTTATCCCCTAGATCACCTGGAACTTCTGAGTTCTTAAACAAGGTTGCTCCTTAAAATGAATGGTGATCTTATAAAAATAATCTAAAAAGAGCAGATATATGTATATGTATGACTGAGTCCCTTTGCTATGCAGAAGAAACTAATACAACATTGTAAATAACTATCAGTTCAGTTCAGTCACTCAGCCATGTCCAACTCTTTGCAACCCCATGGACTGAAGCACAACAGGCCTCCCTGTCCATCACCAACTCCTGGAGCTTGCTCAAATTCATGTTCATCAGGTTGGTGATGCCATCCAACCATCTCATCCTCTGTCATCCCCTTCTCCTCCTGCCTTCCTCCTGCCTTCAATCTTTCCCGACATCAGGGTCTTTTCCATTGAGTCAGTTCTTTGCATCAGGTAGCCAACGCATTGGGGTTTCAGCTTCAGAATCAGTCCTTCCAATGAATATTCAGGACTGATTTCCTTTAGGTTTGACTGGTTTTAGTAAGTGTATGTACAATATATACAAAAAATTTCAAGTGGTAAAGTTTGAGGTTCAGAAATGTATGTTTGTGTACCCACTGAATTAAAAAACATAGGGCTATTTGTTAATTGCCAAACCAGCATGTTATACTTCCTCTCTCCTCTGGTATATCACTGGGGCTTCCCAGGTATTTTTTCTCCATTTCTACTTTTATAATATGCTTTTGAAAGATCCCAGGAATAATCCCTCAGAAATGAAGAGTGAGAAGAAGAAAAACTCAGCACTTTAAAAAAAATTAACCAAAATATTACCCTTCCATATATTTGCTATGTATTTCTAAGTACCCAATTATATGTTTCATTAAACTATGTTCTTTATCACCCAATGAAGGAGACAAGGAAAATAATCTTATAGAAAAACAAGAAATATATTTCACACATAATGCACTACTATTACACACATATATCTCTGCACAAGTAAGGAATCACTAGAAAACGGACAGGGATTCCTCTGACCCAGGTCTCTAACTTTATGATCAAACCTAAGTGTGTAGCTTGTTCCTTTATCACTCACTTTTGTCTTGGGACCCTCTGACCTCTTTGTTGGTGGGACTCTTCAGGGTATACCTCTTAGTAGTCTTCAGGGTCCCAAAGCCCTCCTTTCTCAGAAGAGCACCATCTGTTCTTCCTTAGCAGATCCTCCATCCATAGTTGACGTCTCTTAAAGCTTTCATGGTTACCAAAAGTGAACAGAAACACAGAGACGCATACACATATGTGTCTGTATATGTGTGAAATCACAATTCACCTGCTTACTGCTCCTTCTCCTGCCTACCTTCAACTCAGGTAAAATTGCTAGTCATCATTTGGGTACATACATACACACATATATATCCTCACACATACACACAAATGTGCATTTATAAATGTGTGTGTGTGTGTGTGTACGTACACATGTATATATATATAAAGCACGGAGAAAGGGTATTTTTAGCTGATACTTAACGAACAATTGAGATGAGTATGCCAGATCTTGGCCTAGGGGGTAAGAATGCAATTCTTAGTAAAAGCAAACATATTTCCATTTCCTAACGATTACAGTCTAAGACTAGAGACATTACCATTGTGATAATTGTGAAAATAAAGGTAAATGCTCATATATTCTATTGCGTGTTTGGGGATGGACGTAATATGGACAGGAAGTCCAACTTAGGGTTTTTTTTTTATGAAAAAGACACTTGTAAACATGTACATGAAAAATGAATGGGAGTTTCTTAGGTAAAGTAGGATAAGAATAGTATTCTAAGAGGGAGCAGTGTTCACAAAGTTTATGGGACTTGAAAGGGTATGAATTGTTTAAGGTGATCAAAGAACCCATTGTGGGTTGAGATTGAAGGTACAAAACTCTGGTAACATGGTATATGGTTAAAGACTTGTATAATTTCGAGCAGTGGGGAAGTCAGAGGAGGATTCTAAGCAGGGAGATGACAAAAAAATTTTGTTTAGAAAAGACGCCTCTGGCTGCAGGATAGAGAAGATTGGGAGGAGAATAAAAGTAAATGTGAAGAGATTAGTTAGTCCTATTTGCATTCCTATCAAGAGAAAAGGAATGGGGACTCACTATGGCTATGAGGAATGAAGAGATTTCAACAGGTATAAAATCTCTTCAGTAAGTAATCAGCAGCAATTGGAGATGGATCAAATTTAAGCCACAGAAAGAAGACAGATCAAACATATCTCCTAGGTTCTTAATTTGTGTAACTTGATGAAGCTATCTAGACAACTAAGTAACAATTTATTGAGAATAGGAGTAGTAGAGGAAGATGTTGCCTCATTATTCATTATCAATGAAAAATGAGAAATGTACAATATATCTGTAGTCAAAGACATTCAGTTGTCAAGTATATCTTGGAAAATTGCTAAATGCCCCAAAGCACAGTTAATATTCTGAGGATTGCAAAAACATAAAAAACCTGCTATAAAGTCATGTGTTGATCACAAAATGAAGAATTTCATGTTAGTTTTCCACTGATAAAATCAGGATGATTAGATCTTTTTACAAATCGTTTTTTATAATAACGTGGTCCATAGTAGATCCTCGATCTAATTGATGAGTGAATCAATGATAGTTCAAAAAAGTGAAGTATCCATAGTGTTGGAGTATTAGTAAGAATTCAGTATGTGATGTATTAATTCAGTTCAAAATAATATGTAAAAGCAAACAATTTGAAAATGAGAAAGAAAATAGCATTGATGAACCTCTTTGCAGGGTGGGGACAGGGATGCAGAGGTAGAGAATGCACTTATGGATACAGCAGGGGAAGGTGGGTGTGGGAAAAATTCAGAGAGAAGCACTGACATACATACATCACCATATGAAAAATAAGTAGTGGGAAGCTGCTGTACAGCACATGGAGCTCAGGTTGGCACTCTGTGACAACCTAGAGGGGTGGAATCAGGGAAGGAGAGCGAGGCTGAAGAGAGAAGCGATATATATACATACTTATTGCTGATTTGCATTGTTGTACAGCAGAAATGAACATAACACTGTAAAGCAATTATCCTTCAATAAAAAATAAAAATTAAAAAATGAGCGAGAATCATAAACAAAGGGAGATTTTACTTTAATCCCAGAAAAAGGCTGAGTGCCAAAGAATTGCTGCTTTAGAGCTGTGGTGTTGGAGAAGACTCTTGAGAGTCCCTTGAACTGCAAGGGCATCCAACCAGTCCATCCTAAAGGAGATCAGTCCTGGGTGTTTATTGGAGGGACTGATGTTGAAGCTGAAACTCCAATACTTTGGCCACCTCATGCGAAGAGTTGACTCATTAGAAAAGACCCTGATGCTAGGAAGGATTGGGGGCAGGAGGAGAAGGAGACGACAGAGGATGAGATGGCTCGATGGCATCACCGACTCAATGGACATGGGTTTGGGTGGACTCTGGGAGTTGGTGATGGACAGGGAGGCGTGGCGTTCATGGGGTTGCAAAGAGTAGGACACAACAGGCAACTGAACTGAACTGAAGGCATTATTATTGTTTCTATAAATTTGGTTTTGCTATCCACCAATCCTCTCCCATATCATGGGTATACACTTGGCTTTAGAAACCAAGAAAGGGTTGACTCATCCTTATTGGTGACTGCATATCCACTAAGGGGAGTTAAAAGTTGTGTAATGAAGATGTGTGCTTTCTCCAACTACTTGAGTAATTTGGGCCACCAGATGTCACTACAGATTAAGCAATGCTGAGAGGCTTCCCACAGCATAAAGTCTACAGAGGCTTTTGACAAGTTAAGCAAATACAAGAAGATGTTAATTTTTAAAGAAAAATAGTCTGGTAGTTGCTTTCACTTTTTTTCTTCTTTCTGCCTTTTCTCCAATGTACCTTGGAGAATTAAAGAAAGAATGTTCCTACTGCATATACCAACTAATTTTGCAAGTCTTCTGCCTTCCATCCTAATAAAAAAGAATAGATGTTACAGTCCAGCAGAGCATATTTTTTGTTTCAGCAATTTGTTTGATTGTGAGAAATATTTTTCAAGCTCCATTTTTCTCTGACTTCATAAAAGAAGACTATCCCAGCTCACTTATATTAATGACCCTTCCCACAACTACCTGGCTCTTAAGGGTGCAGCACAGGCTGAATATGTAACCATTATAATGGCCACCTATAACGGGTAGTTAATCATGAAGAAAATTCATTAGCTGAATGTCACCAGAAACCTATGTCGTGTGGCAAATGAACAGGGGACAGCCAGTTTGAGTTTTAATTTCTGCAATGAGCTCTTGTTGTAAAACCCTTTTCCTACATATGAAACTGGGCAGGGAATTAACGACGTGACAAATGGCTGGTAGAAACTGACAAGAGGCTTTGATTACAAGAGAGTTTGTTATTTCTGTACATATTTCCACCAATTCTTCATTGCACAAAGTTATATTATTGCATGCTCTGAATTTTACATTTTAACCAATGAACAATTAAGGAAACAAAAGCAGATGTTGTCTTTGAGCAAGGTTTAAAATTTAGGTCTATGTCAACCAGAATTCTTTCATGAATTAACTTCAGTTCCAGCTTATTGACAGGATACTGGTTATATCACATGTTAATGCAATATAGAGTTCAGTTCAATGGCTAAGTTGTGTCTGACTGTTTGTGACCCCATGGATAGCAGCACACCAGGCCTCCCTGTCCATCACCAACTCCCTCCCGGAGTCCACCCAAACCCAGGGCCATCAAGTCGGTGATGCCATCCAGCCATCTCATCCTCCATCCTCCCCTTCTCCTCCTGCCCCCAATCCTCCCCAGCATTAGGGTCTTTTCCAGTGTGTCAACTCTTCACATGAGGAGGCCAAAGTATTGGAGTTTCAGCTTCAACATCAGTCCTTCCAATGAACACCCAGGACTGATCTCCTTTAGGATGGACTGGTTGGATCTCCTTGCAGTCCAAGGAGCCCTCAAGAGTCTTCTCCAACACCACAGTTCAAAAGCATCAATTCTTTGGCGCTCAGCTTTCTTCACCGTCCAACTCTCACATCCATACATGACTACTGGAAAAACCATAGTCTTGACTAGACAGACTTTTGTTGGCAAAGTAGTATCTATGCTTTTCAATATGCTATCTAGGTTGGTCGTAATTTTCCTTCCAAGGAGTAAGCATCTTTTAATTTCATGGCTGCAATCACCACATGCAGTGATTTTGGAGCCCCCCAAAATAAAGTCTGATGCTGTTTTCCTATCTATTTCCCATGAGGTGATGGGACCAGATGCCATGATCTTAGTTTTCTGAATGTTGAGCTTTAAGCCAACACTCTCCTCTTTCACTTTCAGCAAGGGGCTTTTTAGTTCCTCTTCATTTTCTGCCATAAGGGTGGTGTCATCTGCATATCCGAGGTTATTGATATTTCTCCCGGCAATCTTGATTCTAGCTTGTGCTTCTTCCAGCCCAGCGTTTCTCATGATGTACTCTGCATAGAAGTTAAATAAGCAGGGTGACAATATACAGCCTTGATGTACTCCTTTTCCTGTTTGGAACCAGTCTGTTGTTCCATGTCCTGTTCTAACTGTTGCTTCCTGATGTGCATACAGATTTCTCAAGAGACAGGTCAGATGGTCTGGTATTCCCATCTCTTTAGGAATTTTCCACAGTTTATTGTGATCCACACAGTCCAAGGCCTTGGCATAGTCAACTAAGTAGAAGTAGATGTTTTTCTGGAACTCTCTTGCTTTTTTGATAATCCAGCAGATGTTGGCAATTTGATCTCTTTTTCATCTGCCTTTTCTAAAACCCGCTTGAATGTCGGAAGTTCATGGTTCACATATTGCTGAAGCCTGGCTTGGAGAATTTAGAGCATTACTTTACTAGCGTGTGAGATGAGTGCAATTGTGCAGTAGTTTGAGCATTCTTTGGCATTGCCTTTCTTTGGGATAGGAATGAAAACTGACCTTTTCCAGTCCCGTGGCCACTGCTGAGTTTTCCATATTTGCTGGCTTACTGAGTGCAGCATTTTCCCAGCATCATTTTTTAGGATTTGAAGTAGGTCAACTGGAATTCCATCACCTCCACTAGCTTTGTTTGTAGTGATGCTTCCTAAGACCCACTTGAATTCACCTTCCAAGATGTCTGGCTCCAGGTGAGTGATCACACCATCGTGATTATCTGAGTCGTGAAGATCTTTTTTTGTACAATTCTTCTGTGTATTCTTGCCACCTCTTCTTAATATCGTCTGTTTCTGTTAGGTCCATGCCATTTCTGTCCTTTATCAAGCCCATCTTGGCATGAAATGTTTCCTTGGCACCTCTAATTTTCTTGAAGAGATCTCTACTCCTTTCCATTCTGTTGTTTTCCTCTATTTGTTTGCATTGATCTCTAAGGAAGGCTTTTTTATCTCTCCTTGCTCTTCTTTGGAACTCTGCATTCAAATGGGAATATCTTTCCTTTTCTCCTTTGCTTTTCCCTTCTCTTCTTTTCACAGCTATTTGTAAGGCCTCCTCAGACAGCCATTTTGCTTTTTTGCATTTCTTTACCTTGGGGATGGTCCTATTCCCTGTCTCCTGTACAGTGTCACGAACCTCCCTCCATAGTTCATCAGGCACTCTGTCTATCCGATCTTGTCCCTTAAATCTATTTCTCACTTCTACTGTATAATTATAAGGGATTTGATTTAGGTCATACCTGAATGGTCTAGTGGTTCCATACTTTCTTCAATTTAAGTCTGAATTTGGCAATAAGGAGTTCATGATCTGAGCCACAGTCAGCTCCCAGTCTTGTTTTTGCTGACTGTATAGAGCTTCTCCATTTTTAGCTGCAAATAATATAATCAGTCTGATTTCCGTGTTGATCATCTGGTGATGTCCATGTGTAGAGTCTTCTCTTGTGCTGTTGCTGAAGTGGTAGACTATACTAATCGAGTAGATAGAACAATATGATTTACAACATCATGGATCATATTTTTAGTAAAGTAAAAGTACGTTTTGGGGTAAAAATGTAACCAGAATGCAACAAAGGACTAGGAAAAAACCTTTAGTACATCTTAGAATCAGGAGATAAATCATCTGAACATTACAAAGGTTACTGACCTAAAAATGTGCTATATGAGTAGATACAAAAAGCAATAAACAGCAGCTGTCTTTAGACCTTCAAGAGACTCCGTGTGATTCCTTTCTCTCAATCCCCCCCTCTTAATCCTAACCCTATTCCCTCCCCTTGCCAACGCCGTTCATCCCTTTGGGCACTCCCGAACCCTGCGACACGAGATGGCTTAGTTGGTGAAGAATTTTCCTGAAGATTTTTCATGCAGGAGATGCAAAAAATAAGGGTTTAATCCCTGAGTTGGGAAGATGCCCTGGAGTGTAGCAACCTACTCCAGTATTCTTGCCTGGCAGGCTACAGGAGGAGGGTTGTGAAGAGTCAGACAGAACTGAACACGGATACACATGATATATAAAAATATAAGTAGTACTAGAAAAAATAACTAGAAAGCAATGGGGAATGAAGGGAAGGAGGCAAACATATGAAGTTTCACTCATCAAGGAGAGAAATGCAAAGGCTTCCACTTTATAATCTTTACTTCCTAGCCTAAGAAAGAGATTGACTCACTATTTCATTACTAACTTGATAATTTTTAATGATGTGTATCAGTCAAGTTACTTATTATTAAATTAATTAATTCTGTCTCATAAAACAGCAAATAATTTTCAAGAGAATGACATAATTTAAAGTTATCAAATAACCTCCAAGAGAGGGACATACTTGGAGTATGTTTTGTAGGAGGGTTGGTGGAATGAAGGGCAGCTGAAATAGGTGTCTGCTGAAAGAGTCAATATAGATTTCACTAGATTTTGGCACAGTTGACATGCATATGCCTGAATGGTGATAGAGTAGACCACTGGCACAAATCTTTTTGAAAGTAATTTGGCAAATCATTTCAAGAACCGAAGGAGCAGTCACTCCTCCTTTGACCTGTCAGTGCATCCTATAATGCACACTATGAATTATATTTTGAAGGAAAAAAAGGGAATCCATAAAGATGCTTATTAAAGTGTCATTTTAATAGTAAAACATAAGAAGTAGCCTGGTTATTTACCAATATTTGAGAGGCTATGAATTTATGGTGCATCACTCAGCATGATGAAATAATAAGTACTCATCACAAGCAATAATTAAGAGGATTATGGAACAAAATGGACAATATATTATCAAGATAAAGTAAAAGCATAGTTTGAAGATATCTGTGGTTTCATTCTTTTATATTGAAGTTGTACATTCATATGGGGGAAAACACAAAACATAGTAAAAAAAAAAGGGGGGGATATTTATTTGATACATTTAATAAGCATCCTTGAAGACCTTCACTGTCTTGCTGGTTTTGAGGATACAAAGATGAATAACTCATAGCTGTTCAATCAAACTGCTAATGACCAGGAGGTCAGTATAAATGTATATGGAAAATGGCATAAATTACTTTGATTTGTGAAAGCTCACAGGAATGTCGGGGAAAGAGTGAAGGAAGAGACTATTTCTTGAGCATATGTTGTGGGTTAGGCCCTTTCTAGGGATTTGAATTTGTACATATCCTTGAGTCTTCTTGAAAGACCTATAACATTAATTTTATCATGCCTGGTTTATTTGTAAATAAACTGAAACTGTAAGTAAATAATTTGAGCATGGTCCCTGTTGCAATAAGTAGTAAGTCCATATTTAAGTATTTGGTTTTGTATCTCCAAACACACATTCTGTGTTTGCCTCAGAAATATTGAGTCAAAATGCCAAGAGAAAATTTAGGGAAATGAGGAGGATTTCCTCACAGAGTATTCACAGAAGAAATGGCTTCTGTATTAGGTCTTAAATCCAGAGTGAGAGCCTGTTAGATCACTGTTCCAAGTTTTTTTTTTTTTTTTAATTTTTTTATTTTTTTTTTTATTATTGTTTTTGCCATACATTGTCATGATATCACCATGGGTTTACATATGCTTCCCCTCCGGGTCCCCCCTCCCTCCTCCCTCCCCCCCGGGAAATCTCGCTGCACCAGTCCCGAGCATCAATCCTGGGCTGGCGATTGATTAGACACATGACAATTAACATGCTTCAATGCCCTTCTCCCATCTCATCCCACCCTTACCCTCATCCACAAAGTCCACAAGTCTATTCTATACATCTGCGTTCCTTTTGTTGTCTCCCATGTTGGGTTCTCATTACTGTCTTTCTAAATTCCATATATATGTGTTAATATACTGTATTGTTGTTTTTGCTTCTGGCTTACTTCACTCTGGATAATGGGCTCCAGTTTCGTCCATCTGAGTAGAATTGCTTCAAATGAATTTTTTTTTAATGCTGAGTAATATTCCATTGTGTATATATACCACAGCTTTCTTATCCATTCATCAGTTGATGGGCATCTAGGTTGCTTCCATGTCCTGGCTATTGTAAACAATGCAGCAATGAACATTGGGGTGCACGTGGCTCTTTCAATTCTGGTTTCCTCGGTGTATATGCCCAGCAGTGGGATTGCCGGGTCATATGGCAGGTCTATTTGCAGCTTTTTAAGGAACCTCCACACTGTTTTCCATAGTGGCTGTACTAGTTTGCATTCCCACCAACAGTGTAAGAGGGTTCCCTCTTCTCCACATCCTCTCCAGCATTTATTGCTTGTAGACTTTTGGATGGCAGCCATTCTGACTGGTGTAAAGTGGTACCTCATTGTAGTTTTGATTTGCATTTCTCTGATAATGAGTGATGTTGAGCATCTTTTCATGTGTTTGTTAGCCATTTTTATATCTTC
>ML661325.1:10874729-10938752 GCA_007570785.1 Antilocapra americana | reverse complement strand
TGCCCAGCCTCTCTGTTGACTCCTCACCGCCCTTTGTTTTGTGCACGGACCTCCTCACGTCGGCACTGGGTCGCCTCTCCAGATGCCCGATGTCCTCTGCCAGCATTCAGTTCCTGTTTTTTGGAGTTTGCTCGGCCTTTAAAAGTTCTTTTGGTATATTTATTGGGGAGAGAGTGTTCTCTCCGTCCTATTCCTCCGCCATCTTAGTTTCCTCCTCTGTTCCAAGTTTTAGCAACTGTGTGTGCAAAGGCACTGTGAACTGAAGCAACACCCTGTGATCTTTGCATCATACCTGGGAGTAGCTGGACATAGGAACCATGTGAGAAAAGAGGCAGGACATCAGACCAAATTTTTTCTCAATAAATTTATATTTTTATTGAAATGCAATTGATTTACAACATTGTGTTAGTTTCTGCTGTGCAAACAAGTGAATCAGCTACATGTATCCATATACCCCCTCCTTCTTGGATTGTTCCTTCCTACCACCCCACATTGCCCCCATCTAAGTCATCACAGAGCACCAAGCCGAGCTCCCTGTTCTTCATAGCTGGTTCCCACTAGCTATCTATTTTACACATGGTTGTATATATGTCAACCCTACTCTCCCAGTTTGCCCTACCTTCCTTGTCCCCCACTGGGCCCATATGTCCATTGTCCATGTCTGTGTCTCTATTACTGCTCTGAAAATAGGTTCATCTGTACCATTTTTCTAAATTTCACATATGTGCTTTAATATAAAATATTTGTTTTTCTGACTTACTCTGTATGACAGACTCTAGGTCCATCTACATCTCTGCAAATGGACAGTTTCATTCCTTTTTATGACCAAGCAATATTCCAACCATATTCTCTTTATCCATCCATCTGTCATTGGATATTTAGGTTGTTTCCATGCCCTGGTTGTTGTAAACAGATCCACAAGGAGCACTGGGGTACATGTGTTGTTTTGAATTATGATTTATCATTTCCTCAGGATATATGCCCATATGCTCAGTAGTGAGATTGCTGGGTCATATGGTAGTTCTATTTCCAACTTTTTAAGGAACCTCCATACTGTTCTCTACAGGGGCTGTAGGTAAAGTGTGAATGCTCTGTAGGCTAAAGAGGGTGACCATGATATTTGTGTAGTGAAAAAATGAGGGATTTTCAGTTTTGTAAAGAGAGTGTATTTGCTCCTTTGTCAAGCTGTACCTTGTCCAGTTGCAGAAGCTGGAGACAGAGACCAGCAAAAAAATATGGTTCCTACGGTTGAGAGAATCATGTACATTTACATCAGGGCTGCTTGAAATCTGTTCTCTTGTACTTTGCAGTGCAGTATTTTTGTTCAGCACTGCCTCAAGGCTAAATGGATTTGCTTATCAGTATTGCTGCCTCTTGTCATTATAGTTGGTTTTTCTGCTCTTTCTGGTTCTCTATCATCAAAGGTATTGGTGTGAAAATAGAACCTTTGTTTAAAATTTCATTAGCTATTTTGATAACATATTCTTTCATTTCTAAGATTTTTAAATGTACTCCTATGAGCGTTTATATTTCTAAATGGAGTAATTTTCTGAGGAGACATTTTAGATAGTATATAATTTTAGCACAATTTTATCCATGCTGTGGCATTCAACTAGGAGTTGTATGTGTGTGTGTTGGGTTTTTGCATATGCATAAGTACACACGTGCATACATATATCTGTAAATACATAAATATATGTTTGTGTGCTTAGCTGCTCAGTCGTGTCCAACTCTTGTAACCCCATGGACTGTAGCCCGCCAGGATCCTCTGTGCATGGGATTCTCCAGGCAAGAATACTGGAGTGGGTTGCCATTTCCTTGCCCAGGGGATCATCCCAACCCAGGAATTGAACCTGGGTCTTCTGTGTTGCAGGCAGCCTCTTCACTGACTGCACAGGGAACACAGGGATGGAACTCAGGTCTCTCACATTGCAGGCAGAGTCTTTGCCAGCTGAGCCACAGGAAAGCCCAAATATATGTTTACATATATACAATTTAATTATACATCACATAGTAAAAATGATATAAATGTTTGTTATGTATATACATATATATATATATATATAGTTTTGTAAGAATGTAGACTGTATTTAAAGCTATATCTGAAATTCTAGATCCTTAGAGTTATAGAACAGCAGAGTCTAGATCTGTATAGCTTAATTCTAGATTCAACAATAATTAAAATTAAGATGTAGCCCAACATAAATGTATTAATCTCTAACTTTCTGTATTCTTTATTTTAATATTTCTATCTGCCAATATTTTTCATCTTTTGAAAGTATATTGATATCATTGTTTGATTCTTCATGAAGGGTAGGCTGCGTTCTTAGCAAGACATGTATTTTATGCAAATGTCCTTGCTTATAAGGAAAGAATCCAAGAAAACAAAAAAGGAACCTCTGCAACATGAATAGAACTGTGCTTTAAGGGAACATTTTTCTAGGTTTTCCATGAGCTACCATTTTTCCTTAAGGGACTTATCTTGAGAGTCACCACAGTAACAAAAAACAATATTTCAGCCTTACCACAATTTGAAATTAAAATTAAACAAATAAATACTGATGTCCTTAAAAGCAAACACTCAAAAAATACAACAAAACCTAAAGCCTAAATATGACCAAATTGTTTTGTTAAGAAAGTTATAGCTAAAAAAGTAAGAACCATGATACATTGATATCTCTCCTCATTTTTTTAAAATTAATCTGAAAACACTGTCTATTTCAACAGAAAAATTGAAGATTGATAGAAAGGTCAAGAAGGATAGGTACATGAGTAGTTATTACATATAATACTAACATTTTTTAAATTTACAAAAATTGTTAAATTTTTTGTAAATGTAGACTTAAAATTGATAAAGTAATAGTAAGTTTTATTCTTCTATTAATGTATGTACCTTTATGAGTAGGATGAGATAATAAGTATATGAAACAGAGTTTTCATAATAAAATTAATTACATGTTTTTAAGGTTATGATCATTTTAATTAATAAAATAAAGTTTCTATAACTTGGCAGACTGTTCTTTTATACTCAGAAATTTCTCTTGTGTCAACATCTCAGTGTTAAGGAACATACTGAATTTTTAGAGTTAAAGGTATAAACTAAGGAAATGAGAAAAACTCAGTAGCTTAGCTATGCATTTGTATGAAAAATATTAGATTTGGACTTACTATTTTGTAAGTTTGCAAGATAATCACTGCACTGCAGTAATTTAAGACATTATATAGCCAGATAGACATGAGTTCAAATTCAGTATTCATTAGTTTTTTGTTTATAAGCTATGTAACCTTGGACATGTTGTTTAATATCTCTGAATCTTAGAACACTCACTACAAAATGTAAATGCTAGTAGTAGTATGTGTATTGATTTTTCTACCAATTTCAGTTTCTTTTCTGAAACACTAAATTCAAAGCAAAGTTAAAGCTTCATGTTTTGAAACTTTGGCAGATCCGATTGAGAATCTAACAACTTAGCCATCCTGGCAATATCACTTAGTCTCTTTGAGCCATTTGAGACTCTTATTCATTTCAGTTTCTCTAACCTCCACAAAATGCTAAAAATCTAATTAGCAAAGAGAAAATGCTTTAAACTGAATTTTTGTGTGTCTGTATTAGGATAGGACAGTAACAAACTCTGTTGCAGTAACAAACTCTTGAGTCTCAATGACTTAAATATATAAGGATTTATTTCTTGCTCATGCAAAATTTAGTGCAGGTTGAGTATCTCTCAGCAGAAGCTTTAACCCAAACAGTGACTCCGCCATTTTTCATTGCTATAGTGGATGTAGAATGGAGAAGCATAATATTTTTAATAATCAAACTTGAAAGTAGATTAAAACCCTTCTGTCCACACTGTATGAGCCAGACTCAGTCATGTGTTTACAAAATAGCCATAAAAACATGCTGAAAAATGTAGCCTTTCTGTTTATACTTGAAGAAATGATATAGTAAATATATAGCATAGTCTGTGCCATAGTGTACAGGGAAAACTAAACTTCCCTAGAAAGCTTTTTCTAGCCAGCTAATTGAACTGACTGTTTGCACAATCTTTTGTATATGGTGAAGTAGATGTTTATTTCACATTCATGAGTAGGTAGCTTGTCTTATTCATCTGTGATGATGTATGTGGTACGTATCTTCAGTCATAGTGTCTAACTGGTCTTTTCTGAAAACATGTGAATTACACATGGAGTTTTACACAAGACATGACTTTAATATTTTACAGACTACCCCACAGAGGAAATGAGTTATTCTCTGTGACATCAGATGACAAAACTATGGGCTAAGAATATATACTGAAGAACGGTAGGCTTCCTCTCAATCTACAAAAAGCCCTCCCAGGAAGATATATTCATTGGGTCACAGTGACTTCTCAGTGTCTAGATATATTTCAGTAGTGCCTAACAGCAAGATAGAGTTGAAAGCGACAATCTCTGAAGTTAGACTCTTCTGGGATTAAATTCTAGTGCCATCAGCTGCTAACAGCTAGTTATTGACAGTGTGGCCTTAGCATGCTAATTATCTTCATAGAGCTTCCTAATTGTTATACACTTTACGCAGTTTTATCTGTCAAATTTCTTCTGAAATCAATTCTGGCTGATTCAAGTAGAAAAGGAATTTATGGATGATGTTGAATAATTCACAGAATTAACAGAAATGTAGCAGAACAAAATTAAGAGACAGACAGAGCCTAGAGTGAATAGGACTAGAACCATAGCCAACGCCATGCCATAGGAACTAGCAGGGGCCAATGCCTATGGGGAAAGGTGCCATAGACAGGACCGTCACCCCTGTTGATCCTCCTGCTCTGGACACTGATTAGCAACTGCAACTGAAGTGTGTTATTTTCTAATTAGACTTTGTCATTCTGGCAAGGTTCAAAATTTTAGGCCAGAACTTCTGGTTGCTTAAGTCTCAACCACGTGCCTTGACTCTGCTGCCAAAAGGTGGAGAAACATGAGTATTGGGCTCATCTCTCACCAAAATGTGAAGAGTGGGGAAACCCCCAATATGGAACCATCTAATTACTAGACCTCCCAAAGTCAGTTGCTAGAGTTGACACTTTCTACATCCTGGGTTAATATAAGACCTACCTAAGATGTATTTTGAATGGTGTGATATAACATTTCTGAAGTGCTATCTCACTCCTAATTCTCTTTCGTGGGCTGTTTGCTAAGCCTTGACACCAAATACTTTGCTTATTAGGCTAAGACTCTGGGTTATAAAACACACAAACCCATACCAGAAATGCCCAGGGAAGGCCCATTCTTTGTTAAAGGGGAAAAATTCTTCAAAATACCCAATCCCCAAGAGGCTATGAAACCAAGCAAATCCCACCCACCTGCTATACATAAACCACCTCCTACAATTCCAGATTGCTGGCTGGTACCCTGTCCTCTGGTGCAACTGCCTATGTGACCATACCTATTAGCCTTCTCTTGTTTGGAGATGTTGATAGCAGAGAGTTCTGAGTTTTATTACTCAGAATCCTTGTGTTGTGTCTGCCACAGTAAAATTATAATTACACCTAATATACTGTTCATCGGGTTCTTGAGGCAAGAATAATGAAGCAGTTTGCCGTTCCCTTCTCCAATGGACCACATTTTGTCAGAACTCTCCACCATGCCACGTGCATCTTGGGTGATCCTATATGGCATGGCTCATGGCTTCATTGAATTACACAAGGCTGTGATCCATGTAATCATTTTGGTTAGCGTTCTATGATGGTGATTCTCATTCAAGAAGCCATGAGGATGTAGTTCTTGTTCCTTCTGCCTGTACTCTGATGGATGAGGATAAGAGGTTTCTGAAAGCTTCCTGATGAGAGGGACTGGCTGTGAGGACATGATTTAGCGACTGAAAAATTCTCTATAATTATGGCACAAATTGTCAGTACTGTACTCAGAACATACCATACCCAATAACTGTTTTATATAACTAGACTATTAGGATATTTTAGAGACCATGTGTGTGTTGGATAGGTTTTGTATATTTCATCCCACTCTATAATTCTGGAGGAGCTAGAAAAGGCACATAAGATGAATGTTGAAGAACATATCTATTATTGTTATTAGTTTCATAGCAACTTTTCCCTATAGTGGCTGCTTTGACACAAAAATCTAACTGTGCATCAGGCCTACCTGTCAAGATTTTAACACATGCTAGGCTTAGGACTATACCTCAAAACTATTATATAAATAACTGTACAAAATTTATATTTGGGGATATATATTTTTCAAATCTTCCTGGTTGGATCTCTTATACAGACAGGATTGAGAACCAGTGGCTTATAGGATAAACTTACATACCATCTCATTGCAAGCCATGATCAACACAGAGTAGGTCAATTTCTAGTCCATTCTTCCTATTCCCTGTATATACTCTCCCATTTGTGCAGCGGTGTTATAGAACTTGCTGTTCTCCAGGTATTAGATTTCCTTTATCTTCCTTAATGTTTCATATGCTTTTCATTTTTAGTGGAATCTGATTTTTATCTCTTCTTTTGAGGCATGGTATAAAAATTAGCTCAGCGGTTTTCCTCTGCTTCTCTTCAGGAAGTCCAACCAGGAGATATATGAACTTTTGTTTTAATGCAGCAAGATTAAAAAGTCCCTCATTTTCTTCATGTCCAATGTAACTCTTTAGCCTAAAAATTATCTTATTTATTTGAGACCCCATGATTTTACAAAAATCCTCAACCTATTGTTAATATCTCACATCCATCTGTTTTACAACTCATGAAGAGAATTTTATTGATTAATCTTGAAGCATAAATATCCTTGTTGAGAGTTGGGTGTCATGATGAGTGCTGAAGACATATCTTTGTACAAGGAAGAGGACCTAGTCTTTGGCTTCTGGCTAGGATGGGATATCTTTCAGGGAGAATATTATTACCCTATTTATTACCTTTAATTTCTGACTATGGTGCAGAGAGAAGAATTCAGGCTGAGCTTGTTGTTCAGTCACTAAGTTGTGTCCAACTCTTTGCAACCCCATGGACTATAGCACACCAGGCTTTCCTGTCCTTCACTGTCTCCCTGAGTTTGCTTAAATTCATGTCCGTTGAGTTGGTGATGCTAGCCAATCATCTCATCCTTTGTTTCCTCCTTCTCCTGCCCTCAATCTTTCCCAGTAACAAAGTCTCCCATTGAGTCAACTTTTTGCATCAGGTGGACAAAATATTGGAGCTTCAGTAACAGTCTTTTCAATGAATATCCCAGATTTTTAGTTGAAATTGAAAAACTTAATCTACAAGTAATACGGAAACTCAAAGATTTTTGAAAAATAACAAAAAAGTACTAATACTAATGTCATATTTTAAGACATTATAGTAATTAAGAGTTTGTATTGGCAGTAAGATAGATAAATAGATCAGTAAAACAGTAGATAGTCCAAAAACATATGAGCAACTGATTTTTTGAACTACTGGATACTCATTTGCATAAAAGAACAAAATAATTTTAATCCACATCTCATATCACATAAATCAAATGCCTATGATTTTAGAATCATATACTTAAACATGAAACATAAAACTAATATCTATTTCTAATAAAAAAAAAATAGAAGCTCCCAATGACCATAGGTTAGGCATAGTTTTCTTAGACACAAAAACAAAAGTATAATCCATGAAATAATAAGTTGATGAACTGTATTTCATCAAATCTGAAAGCTGCATTGCCTACAGAAGATACTGTTAAGAAAAGACCACACATCCTGGAAAAAGAGCATTTACAAATCATGTATCAGATAAAGAACTTAGAGTAAGGAACCCTCAAAGCAAAATAATAAAAGGAAACCTAATAAATAACATAAAAGATCTGGGAAGACACTTCAACAAGGAAAACACGTAAGGCAAATAAGCACATGAAACGATATGCAACAAAATTTATCATTGTTTGTTGTTGTTTAGCCACTCAGTCATGTCCAGAACTTTGTGACTCCATGGACTGCAGCACACCAGGCTCCCCTGTCCATGAGATTTCTCCGGCAAGAATACTAGAGTGGTTTGACGTTTCTTTCTCCAGGGGATCTTCTCAATCTACAGGTCGAATCTGCATCTCCTTCATTGGCAGGTGGATTCTTTAACATGAAGCCCTAATTCATCATTAGGGAAATGCAATTTTGTTTTACATTCCTAATAGGAAGGTTAAAATTAAAAGACTAATTGATAAAAATAGATATGCATTGGTGTACCATCTTTGGAGAAAATTTCTTAAAAAGTTATACATCCACCTATCTTACCTGCATGCTAAGTCGCTTCACTTGTGTCAGACTCTGCAACCCTAGGGACTGTGGCCCACCATGAGCCTCTGTCCATAGAATTCTCCAGGAAAGAATACTGGAGTGGGTAGCCATTGATATCTCCAGGGGATCTTCTGACCCAGGACTCAAACCTGGGGTTTCTGCACTGAAGGCAGATTCTTTAGCATCTGAGCTACCAGGGAAGCCCCACACCTACCTACCTTATGATCCAGCAATTCTTTTCCTTGGTATTTTTAGAAGAGAAATAAAAGCATATCCATATAAACATTGTATATGAACTTTCTTAACATCTCTGATTTATAATTGCCAAAAATCAGGACTAACACTAATGTCTATCAACAAATTTGTGTGTGAACAAACTGGGGCACATCCTTACAATTGAGTGCTTATTGGAACAAAAATGAATGAACTGTTGCTACATGCTACAGCATGGATGATTCTCCAAATAATTGTGCTCATTGAGAGAAATAAAACCAAACGATTATTCTATTTACATAGAATTTTAGAAAATGCAAAATACTCTGATGACAGAAAATGGACCAGTGGTTGACTAGGGTTGGAATTACAAATTTACATACTGATACTTCATTATCTTGACTCTGGTTGTATTCTCACATTTGCATATATGCGTTAAATGTATAAATTGTACACTTTAAGTATGTGCAGTTTATTATATGTCAGTTATGCCTAAGTAAGGCTGTTAGCAATGTGACAAAAGAAAAAGAGAATAGATGCCTAATGAGCAAATCAGTTAATGTCCCTAAATAATAATAATATATATATTTTGGATTTGGAGACAGGCTCAGAGAATTAGCACTTAGTTCAGCAGGAGGTTTTAAAGGATGGACAAGGAAAATCAAGGGAAGCTTTGCTGAACTGAATCTTGAGGACAAGAAAGAAGGTGAATTCAGGAGGGATGTGTTCCAATAAGAGAGTCCTGGAAGATGAGAGAGTATGGCTTGCAAAACTGCAAGTTAGGTATGTTGTCAGTTGATGACTGTTGTCTTTGATCCCCAGCCCAGCCTTCCTGTTTTCTGTTAACACGGCATCGGTTTTAAAGCTATGGATTTTGACCACCTTACCTGCCTCATGAGAAACCTGTATGGAGGTCAAGAAGCAAAAGTCAGAACCGGACATGGAACAACAGACTGGTTCCAAATTGTGAAAGGAGTACATCAAGACTGTGTATTATCACCCTGCTTATTTAACTTATATGCAGAGTACATCATGTGAAATGCCAGACTAGATGAAGCACAAGCTGGAATCAAGATTGCTGGGAGAAATATCAATAACTTCAGATATACAGATGGCACCACCCTTAATATCAGAAAATAAAGAGGAACTGAAGAACCTTTTGATGAAAGTAATAGAGGGGAGTGAAAAAGCTGGCGTAAAACATTAAAAATACTAAGATCATGGCATCTGGTCCTATCGTTTCATGGCAAAACAATGGGGAAACAGTGGAAACTGTGACAGACTTTCTTTTCTTAGGCTTTAAAATCACTTCAGATAGTGACTGTAGCTATGAAATTTATAGTTTCTGGTCTTATGCTTAGATCTTTGATCCATTTTGAGTTTATCTTTGTGTATGGTGTTAGAAAGTGTTCTAGTTTCATTCTTTTATAAGTGGCTGTCCAGTTTTCCCAGCACCACTTGTTAAAGAGGTTGTCTTTTCTCCATTGTATATTCTTGCCTCCTTTGTCAAAGATAAGGTGTCCATAGGTGCGTGGATTTATCTCTGGGCTTTCTATTTTGTTCCATTGATCTATATTTCTGTCTTTGTGCCAGTACCATACTGTCTTAATGACTGTGGATTTGTAGTATAGCTTAAAGTCAGGTAGGTTGATTCCTCCAGTTCCATTCTTCTTTCTCAAGATTGCTTTGGCTATACGAGGTTTTTTGTATTTCCATACAAATTGATAAATTATTTGTTCTAATTCTTTGAAAAAGACCTCTGGTAGCTTGATAGGAATTGCATTGAATCTGTAGATTGCTTTGGGTAGTATACTCATTTTCACTATATTGATTCTTCCAATCCACGAACACGGCACATTTCTCCATCTGTTTGTTGTAGCTATGAAATTTAAAGACACTTGCTCCTTGGAAGAAAAGCTATGACAAACCTAGATAACATATTAAAAAGCAGAGACATTACTTTGCTGACAAAGGTCCATCTAGTCAAAGCTATGGTTTTTCCAATGGTCACGTATGGATGTGAGAGTTGGACCATGAGGAAAGCTGAGTTCTGAAGAATCAATGCTTTTGAACTATGGTGTTAAATAAAACTCTTGAGAGTCCCTTGGACTACAAGGAGCTCCAACCAGTCTATTCTAAAGGATATCAGTCCTGATTATTCATTGGAAGGATTGATGTTGAAGCTGAAGCTCCAATCCTTTGCCATCTGATAAAAAGAACTGTCTCATTGGAAAAGACCCGGATGCTGGGAAAGATTGAAGGCAGAAGAGAAGGGGACAACAGAGGATGAGATGATTGGATGGCATCACCGACTTGATGGACATGAGTTTGATCAAGCTCTGGGAGTTGGTGATGGACTGGAAAGCTTGGGGTGCTACAGTCCATGGAGTCACCAAGAAGCAGACACGAATGAGCAACTGAACTGAACTGAGGTTTCCTTAGGCACAGGTGTCTGGGTTTGTGGGGTAGGGAGTCTTCTCTCACCTGTTTCAATGAGAGCAGACCCTTTAACTGTTTTATATTTTAAATGTCTACAGAAGATTCATTGACAAAAGAGTTCTACAACAAAACAAATAACTAAATAAAATATCACTATTTTGGCTAATGTGAACTCTTCCTCTCTTGGTCTCTTTCCTCTCTGTGTCTCTTTTTGTCTCTGTCTCTGTCTCCCTCCCTCCCTCTCTCTCTCTCTCTCTCTCTCTATATATATATATATATATATATATAAGGAAGCCTGTTTTACATATATTTTTTTCTTGTTAGATGTGTATAAAACAGGCTTTCTTGTTTTCATTTTCATTGTTTTGCTTATTTTTCCCCTGATAACAGAGCAGTCTTTCCTTTCCATATGTGCTATAGATTTCTATCACTTTTAAAGTTATCCCAATGAAGTCTCTGCTGATTCCTGCAGCTTGAAATATTTCTCTTATGAAAACCCACAACCCTTTATCTTGAAATGCTGTGATGCCAGTTATGTGTCAGAGAATGCTATTGGAACTTTCACATATGTCATTCATTTGATCCTTACAACATTGCTGTGAGGCAGGCAGCAGCATCTCTACTACAGGGATGAAAAGCCAGAGGTTCAGATTGCTTACATGACTTTCCAAAATTCATCTAGCTAGGAAGAGGCAGAGCTAGAAATATAATCTAGGGCTTTTCATTCCAAGCTATATTTTAATTCTATTATGACATTATCACTATACTCTAAAATTATAGCTGTATGATCCTATCCAGGAGTGTTTTAGTTTTTATTGTTTGTTGGTTTTCTTTTTGTTTTGTTACAACACAGCATACTTCCTTTTGAAATACCTTTCAACTAGATCATAAATTTCACTGGGGACAGCGATGCCTTGTATCAATTTATATGAGGGTCATATCTAAGATGTGATCAATAAATATTTCAGAAAGAAAAGAATGAGGAGACAAGAGGAATGAAAGAATAGAGATAGGTAAAGGGAGAATGAGCAAGTGAGTGGTTTGTATTATAGTGAGAAATGCTCACTGTTGTTTGCCTTTTCTGAGAATATAATGCTTTCTAGTCTTTACTAAATGCTGCAGATGGATTCCTGATAGGTTTATTGAGTATTCATCAAAACAGAAGTATAATTCATTATGGATCTGAATCTCAATACATCTCCATAGTCCCTACTCCATCCGCATTAGATTGCTTTAGGTGATTTGTGAAGATATCTATTGTTATGCCATCAAAAGGGTTAGGCTTCCTGCTTCTGAGGGGAGCTTTGACAGAGGTAAGGAAGTATGGCGGCATGTTTGTATCAAGAAGTTCTCATTGAGATATGTGGGTTGAGATGAGCCAATCAGAGTCAACCACGTCACAGGCTACAATGAGTGGTCCAGGAACGGGTATGTGGCTCCATCTCAAGCAAGTCAGAAATAACAAATCTACTCTGAAAGTGCTGAGCTTGGGAGAAGGAGGACAAAGACATTTTCTCTCTGGATGCCAGATTTTGACCCTCTAATTAAGCTATATTTAAAGAAAGAACTGTGTCTGAAATTTAAAACTTGTTGCGTCAATAAACTATTTTTAGTTTGAAACTTGTTTGATTTGGACAGTTTTTCTTTCATCATTCTTTTCAATGTCAGTGTTACTGATACAAAAAAATTGAGTCCCTTGAAAATATATAGCTTCCCAAAGAAATGTTGGTTGTGATAGCATGTCTTCTCTTGATAACACCAGGATAAAGCAAGCCACATAGGGTAAAGGTGGCTCTCCTCTAAGCTCGTGAATAGGCTCCAGAACCGTTATACTTGAGAGACTGCCAGTTACAGAAAGCTTGTCATGTTCCAGGTAGTTTTGGAGGCCCCTAATGTGTATTTTCTATTTAATTCTCACAATTAGCTCATGAGAAAAGTGATTTTAATTTTAGGAGTGAGGTGGCTGGGGCCTGGAAAAATAAATAACTTTCTTTGATAGCCAAGCTAGAGTTTGAAGGTTTGACTCCAAGAATTTTTCTTTCTCTACCACGAAATTATTCTGATGCATAGACACATAACAAAATAATTTTCCTTTAACTTCTAAAAATACTTTCCTAGCAAACAGAGAATATCGACATTAGATATTTTTGTTTGCTCATAATTTTAGACTAGGTTTCTAAGAGCTGATATATTATCTTTGATTTTTTTTTGTGGGGGTGATTTTATTGGCATCTTTGCATTACACTCTGAACACAAAAAGATATTTTGGTTGAAATAGTGTGACACTGCCATTCTTGAAATAGACATTTAAAAGCCTTTTCATTTCATAAAGCTTTCAATGTAGAATGTGGATTTATGGTTATGCTTTTCTACAACAATTAAAATCTCTATAAATAATGTTCTCCATGTTTAGCATTTTAACCTTCCTTTATTGGTAACATGATGCATTCTATACATTTTCCTGAGTACAGCAGAAGTAAACCATAAATTCAATAAGATGTACATAATGTTTTTTATATATAATATAAGAGCAGTCTTCAAAATGTTTCTTTGTAAATATATCAAACCCATGAAGAGAAATAAGCTTAGAAATTCAGTTTGTGTATGTAGTGTTTGCTAATTAACTCATAATTTCATGTAAATTTGTATGAACAAAAACAGAAATAAAGCTGATGAAAATCTCAGTATTTATTTTGAATTATGGGAATGTGGAAGTTTTTTCCTTGTTTATTTTTCTAAATATTAGATTATTGTATGAAAGTTTTAGAGATAATATAATAAGTTTTACTTTAAATTTTTTTTCAACTTTTAGTTTAGAAAAATTTCTAAATATTGATGCCAAATATTACTGTGAGGTGTGAAGAAATAACCACTGCTTGTACAAAGCTTTTCATTCAATTATTACTTTATTAATTTCCTACACATTTATACATATGCAGCAGACATCTAGCAATGTGACAGTGCTTGAGGATATAATAATGGAAATTTGGTAAAGTCCTTGTACTCAGAAAGTGAAAGTCACTCAACCATGTCCAACTCCTTGCAACCCCATGGACTACACAGTCCATGAAATTCTCCAGTCCAGAATACTGGAGTGGGTATCCTTTCCTTTCTCCAAGGGATCTTCCCAACCCAGGGATCAAACCCAGTCTCCCTCACTGCAGGCGGATTCTTTACCAGCTGAGCCACAAGGGAAGCCCTGTGCTCAACAAGCAAGCATTATAGTCAGGGAAGAGAACTGTCTCGCTTGCACACAGGTGCACGCACACACAAACACAGGCTTCACGTGGGATCAATTCTATGAATTAGAACAAGATAATGTAATAAATAAAAATTTATTTTCTTTAAAAGAAACCTTCTAAAAGAAGACGGGAATGTGTCTGCGTAAATGTGATCATTGAACTGGATTTGCTATCAATACATATAAATGGAAAAAGCTCTAATAAGTGAGTGATTAAATTATTAATTATATTAAATGAAAATAAAATTATATAACAGTAGATGCATAATTAATTCTAATATTATAAGTAAATTATGAAATGAAGGAGGCACAAAACAAGTAGAGTTGAGAGGTTGGACTACAACATTTTAAGTTAACAAGTATATAATTGTCAATATTCAAAAATGTGTGCATATGAATAGCTATACCAGAATTAAAATAGACTTGCATTAGGAATGATACTTTAATATTGCTTACACTGTACAATAATTTAAATTTTTCATTTAATTTTTAAGAAAATATGATTTCAAAAGAATTTCTGTCTCTCTGACTTTGACTTCTCTACTTGAATCACATAAGAGGAATCATGATTGTATTTGTCTTTGTGTCTGGATTATATCACTTAGCATAATGTCTTCAGGGTTCGTTCATGTTGTAGCATATGTCAGAATTTTAGCATATGGCATAATCTATTATTTTCAAGGAGTTTTAGATTCACAGTAAAAATGAGCAGAAGAAACAAAGATTATCCTGTACTCACTGCTGCCACACAATCGCAGCCTCTGCTATTTTAAACATCCCTTACCAGAGTGTTACATTTATTATAAATGATGAACCAAACCTTTACACATCATGGCCTAGGATCCACAGTTTATATTAGGGTTCATTCTTAGTATTTGTACCTTCTATGGGTTTGAATAAATGTACAGCGACATGTTTCTGTATATGATAATCTAATATGCAGTAGTTTCATCATCCTAAATTTTTTTTTCTGCCTAGTTACTTTCTGTCTGCTCTGACTCCTGGGAATCACTGATCTTTTTACTGTCTCCCTACTTTTGCCTTTTCTGGTCATTAAATTCATAGAGACACAAAGCAGAGTAGAGGTTAACAGGGACTACACAGAAGAGAAAATGACGAATTATTGTCTAAGAGGTACAGAATTTCAGTTTGGGATGATGAATAACATTCCAGAATGGTGGTGATAGCAGCACAACAATGTGAATGAATTTAATGCTGCTAAACTGAACACTCAAAAATGGCTTAAATGGTATATTTTGTTTTATGTATTTTTTATAACAAAAAAGATGTGAAAAAATCTAAAAGAGCTATGTTTTAAAACAAAATATTTCATTATGATTTTAAAACATTGAGTGTGGAATTATAGGAATAGAATTGAAATGGCTGTTTCTTAAATAATGTTTATTTTCTGTGAATAAGATTTTAAGTTTTAAACTATGTAATTCAACACAATATTTGTTTTATATCAAGTAATTTTTACCCCTTTATCCCCTGCCTGTATGTTGACCTGCCTTCATCCTTCTCCCCACTGGTAACCACTAGTTTGTTCTCTGTGAGTTATTTTGTTGTATTTATTGATTGGTTTTATTTTTTAGACATGTAAATAGTATAATAGAGTATCTGTCCTTTTTGTCCAACTTATTTTACTTAGCATAATGCCCTCCAATTCCATCCATGTTGTTGCAAATGGCAAAATTTTATTCTTTTTATGACTGAGTAGTATTCCATTGTATGTATGCATGCATTATCCATTTATCTTTTGATCAACACTTAGGTTGCTTCCTTATCTTGATAACTGTAAATAATGCTGCTATGAACATTGGATTGCATATATCTTTTCAAATTAGTGTTTCTGTTTCTCTCAGGTAAATCAAGGAAGTTTAATTGCTGGGTCCTATGGTAGTTCTATTTTTAGTTTTTGAGAAGCCTCCATACTATTTTCTACACTGACTGCCTTCATTTACATTCCAACCAATTCCACATCCTCTTCAACATTTGTTTTTTCATGTGTTCTTTTTCATGATAGGCATTCTGACAGATGTGAGTGATTTATCATTGTGCTTTAGATTTGCATTTCTCTGCTAATAAGCAATGCTGTACATATTTTCATGTTGATCATCTATAATTCTTCTTTGAAAAAAATATTCATGTGTTCAGCTCATTTTTTAAATTAGGTTGTTTGATTTTTTTGATGTTGAGCAACTGTTTATTATTTCAGATATTAATCCCTTATGGGTCATATCATTTGCAAATATTTTCTCCCTTTCAGTGGATGTATTTGTTCCACAGTTTCCTTTTTCTATGCAAAAGTTTTTACATTTAGTTAGGTCACAGTTGTTTAGTTTTGCTCCATTTCCTCTGCTTTAGGGAGGGAAATCAAAATTATGTATTGCTGTGGTTTATGTCAAAAAATGTTTGGCCCATGTTTTCTTCTAAGAATTTTATGATTTCTAGTCTTTTAAAAAGATTATTTTGCTGCACTGGGTCTTAGTTTATGGCACTCAGATTCTTCATTGCCAAATGCGAGATCTTCCTTGCATCATGTGGGTTCTTTTAGTTGTAACATGCAGGATTTAGTTTCCTGACCAGAGATGGACCTCAGGCCCCCTGCATTGGGAGTGTTGAGTCTTAACCACTGGATCACCAGAGAAGTCTTTCCAGTGTTACATTTAGGTCTTCAATCCCTTGTGAGTTAGTTTTTGTATATGGTGTTAGGCAGTGTTCCAACTGCATTCTTTTATGCGAAGCTGTCCAGTTTTCCCAGCACCACTTATTGAAGACACTGTCTCTTCTCCATTGTGTATTCTAGCCTCCTTTGTTGTAAATTAACTGACCATAAGTGCAGTTTTATTTGGGGGCTCTCTATTATGGTCCATTGATCTGTGGGTCTGCTTTTGTCCTACTACTATACTATTTTGATTACAGTAGCTTTGTAATATGATCTGAAGTCAGGGAGCATGAATTTTCCAGTTATGTTCTTTCACAAGATTGCTTTGCATTTTCAGACATATTTTAAAATTATATTACCTAGTTCTGTGAAAAATGCCCTTGATGTTTTGATAGGGGTTGCATAGAACCTGTAGATTGCCTTGGGTATTATTCTAATCTATGAATACAATCTTTTCATCTGTGCATCAGAAATGAAGACTATTTTATATTTAAGTACAATACTTTCTTCATTAAAGTTTTAAAGACATTTTCTCATGTATAGTTATGTAATGAATTTGCTTAATGTTTCATATATATAAATTGAGTTTCCATTTATTTCATTTATGATGTTATAGCTATCCTTCACAAAGGCATTTGTTTCCCCCTCAGCCTAGATGTGCTCTCATCTTGTAGCTCACTCAGTTCAGTTCAGTTGCTCAGTCATGTCCAACTCTTTGCGACCACATGGACTGCAGCTCCCCAGGCTTCCCTGTCCATCAACTCCCGGAGCTTACTCACACTCATGTATATTGAGTCAGTGATGCCATCCAACCATCTCATCTTCTGTTGTCCCCTTCTCCTCCTGCCTTCAATCTTTCCCACATCAGGGTCTTTTCAAATGAGTCAGTTCTTCCCATCCAGTGGCCAAAGGAGGGAAGTTTCAATTTTAGCACCAGATCTTCCAATGAATATTCAGGACTGATTTCCTTTAGGATGGGCTGATTGGATCTTCTTGTGGTCCAAGGGACTCTCAAGAGTCTTCTCCAACACCACAGTTCAAAAGCATCAATTCTTCGGTGCTCAACTTTCTTTATAGTCCAACTCTAACATCCATACATGACCACGGGAAAAACCATAGCCTTGACTAGACGGACCTTTGTTGTCAAAGTAATGTCTCTGCTTTTTTATATGCTGTCTAAGTTGTTCATAGATTTTCTGCCAAAGAGTAAGCATCTTTTAATTTCATGGCTGTAATCATCATCTGCAGTGATTTTAGAGCCCAAGAAAAAAAAGTCTGTTACTGTTTCCACTGTTTCCCCATCTATTTCCCATGAAGTGATGGGAATGGATGCCATGATCTTAGTTCTCTGAATGTTGAGTTTCAAGCCAACATTTTTACTCTCCTCTTTGACTTTCATCAAGAGGCTTTTTAGTTCCTCTTCACTTTCTGCCTATCTGAGGTTATTGATATTTCTCCCGGAAATCTTGATTCCAGTTTGTGCTTCATCCAGTCCGGCATTTCTCATGATGTACTCTGCATGTAAGTTAAATAACCAAGGTGACAATATACAGGCTTAACATACTCCTTTCCCTCTTGGAACCAGTGTGGTGTTCCACATCTAGTTCTAACTGTTGCTTCCTGACCTGCATACAGATTTCTCAAGAGGCAGGTCAGGTGGTCTGGTATTCCCATCTGTTTAAGAATTTTCCAGTTTGTGGTGATCTATACTGTCAAAGGCTTTGCCGTAGTCAATAAAGCAGATATCAATGTTTTCTGGAACTCTCTTGCTTTTTCGATAATCCAACAGATGTTGGCAATTTGATCTCTGGTTCCTGAGTACACATCTAAAAAAGGAAATTTCAAATTGATCTTATTTACCTATTAGTTCATGAGGTAGAAAAGAAGTGATAACAGTGGAAGCAGCTGCAATTTTAAGCATCATTTCTGCTACTGCTTTGCTCCTGAGGATGAGATTATGGGTAACTTTGATGTGACTGGTTGCCTGTTTATTCATTAATTCATTAACTTTACAAGTACAATGAGTATATCCTATGTGTCAGACCTGAGCTAGAAAAAGTCTGTCTAGAGATCACAGGCAACATCTGCACCCTAAGTGAGCCTGAGTCAAGAAAAGTTTTATTCTTTAGGTACTTTTATGAAGCAATTCCTTAGAAGGAAATGTGCCTACATTCTCCTAGAAGTAATGAAAGGCTTAACTTGAATGTTCTGGTGTTAAGATTTTGTCAGGACAAAAAAGGCATGTGATTCTATAGTATTATGAAAGAGAAAAGAAGATGAGTCCTACTTTGTACATCCAATCTGTGACTGTATTCACTATCATCTATTCCCCTCTGGGTACAAGTGTTATTAAACAAATATACATATGCATCTTTACATGCTACAATATGCCCTTAATAAGACAGACTGAGTGACATGTGGGAATACTATGAAAATGATTTGTTTGGGGATTGATATTAGAACTAATATTTAAAGGGTTTTAGGTCAATTTAAGTTTTGAAAAAATATAAGACAGTATAACAAATAATATATAGAAGACATTACTTATAACACCACCAATAATTTCAGTTATGGGCAACTCCTTGAGTGACATGATTTAAGAGATAATAGAATACTAAGTCCAGCCTATACCTGAAATTCCACCATGCCAGTGGTACCCTTTAGTTTTAGGTAAGAAATATTATAAATATACAGATTGTCTGGTTTCCCATCTCTTTAAGAATTTTCCAGTTTACTGTGATCCACACAGTCAAAGACTTTGGCATAGTCAATAAAGCAGAAGTAGATGTTTTTCTGAAACTCTCTTGAATGTTGGCAATTTGATCTCTGGTTCCTCTACCTTTTCTAAAACCAGCTTGAACATCTGTAAGTTCACGGTTCACGTGCTGCTGAAGCCTGGCTTGGAGAATTTTGAGCATCACTTTACTAGCTTGTGAGATGAGTGCAACTATGTGGTGGTTTGAGCATTCTTTGGCATTGCCTTTCTTTGAGATTACAATGAAAACTGACCTTTTCCAGTCCTGTGGCCATTGCCGAGTTTTCCAAATTTGCTGGCATATTGAGTGCAGCACTTTCACAGCATCACCTTTTAGGATTTGAAATAGCTCAACTGGAATTCCATCACCTCCACCAGCTTTGTTTGTAGTGATGCTTTCTAAGGCCCACTTGACTTCACATTCCAGGGGGTCTGTCTCTAGGTGAGTGATCACACCATCGTGATTATCTGAGTCATGAAGATCTTTTTTGTACAGTTCTTCTGGGTATTCTTGCCACCTCTTCTTAATATCTTCTGCTTCTGTGAGGTCCATACCATTTGTGTCCTTTATCAAGCCCATCTTTGCATCAAATGTTCCCTTGGTATCTCCAATTTTCTTGAAGAGATCTCTAATCTTTCCCATTCTGTTGTTTTCCTCTATTTCTTTGCACTAATCACTGAGGAAGGCTTTTTTATCTCTCCTTGCTATTCTTTGGAACTCTGCATTCAAATGGAATATCTTTCCTTTTCTCCTTTGCTTTTCATTTATCTTCTTTTCATAGCTATTTGTAAGGCCTCCTAAGACAGCCATTTTGCTCTTTTGCATTTCTTTTTCTTGGGGATGGTCTTGATCCCTGTCTCCCGTACAATGTCACAAACGTCCATCCACAGTTCATCAGGCACTCTGTCTATCAGATCTAGTCCCTTAAATCTGTTTCTCACTTCCATTGTATAATCATAAGAGATTTGATTTAGGTCATACCTGAATGGTCTACTGGTTTTCCCCACTTTTTTCTATTTCAGTCTGAATTTGGCAGTAAGGAGCTCATGATCTGAGTCACAGTCAGCTCCCAGTCTTGTTTTTGCTGACTTTGTAGAGCTTCTCCATCTTTGGCTGCAAAGAATATAATCAATCTGATTTCAATGTTGGCCATCTGGTGATGTCCATGTGTCAAGTATAATCTTGTGTTTTAGAAGTGGGTGTTTGCTGTGATTAGTGTATTCTCTCGGCAAAACTCTATGAGCCTTTGCCCTGCTTCATTCTGTACTACAAGGCCAAATTTTCCTGTTACTCCAGGTGTTTCTTGACTTCCTACTTTTGCATTCCAGTCCCCAATAATGAAAAGAACATATTTTTGGGGGGTTAATTCTAAAAGGTCTTGTAGGTCTTCGTAGAAACATTTAACTTCAGCTTCTTCAGACTGGTCAGGGTCTAGACTTGGATTATCATGATATTGAATGGATTGCCTTGGAAACAAACAGAGATCATTCTGCTGTTTTTAAGATTGCATCCAAGTATTACATTTTGGACTCTTGACTATGATGGCTACTCCATTTCTTCTAAGGGATTCTTGACCACAGTAGTAGATGTAATAGTCATTTGAGTTAAATTCACCCATTCCAGTACATTTTAGTTCGATGATTCCTAAAATGTAGATGTTCACTCTTGCCATCTCCTGTTTGACCACTTCCAATTTACCTTGATTCATGGACCTAACATTTCAGATTCTTATGCAATATTGCTCTTTATAGCACTGAACCTTGCTTCTGTCACCAGTCACATCCACAACTGGGTGTGGTTTTTGCTTTGCCTCCATCCCTTCATTCTTTCTGGAGTTATTTCTCCACTGATCTCTAGTAGCATGTGGGGCACCTACAGACCTGGGGAGTTCATCTTTCAGTGTCCTAACTTTTTGCCTTTCCATACTGTTCCTGGGGTTCTCAAGGCAAGAATACTGAAGTGGTTTGCCATTCCCTTCTCCAGTGGGCCATATTCTGTCAGAACTCTCCATGACCCATCCATCTTGGGTGGCCGCACATGGCATGGCTTAGTTTCATTGAGCTAGACAAAGCTGTGGACCTATAAAACTGTATGCAGGTAAGGAAGCAACAGTTAGAACTGGACATGGAACAACAGACTGGTTCCAAATAGGGAAAGGAGTACCTCAAGGGTGTATATTGTCACCCTTCTTATTTAACTTATATGAAGAGTACATCATGAGAAATGCTAGGCTGGAAGAAGCACAAGCTGGAATCATGATTGCAGGGTGAAATATCAGTAAGTTAAGATGTGCAGATGATACCAGTCTTGTGGCAGGAAATGAAGAAGAACTTAAGAGTATCTTGAAAGTGAAAGAGGAGAGTAAAAAGTTGACTTAAAGCTCAACATTCAGAAAACTAAGATCATGGCATCTGATCCTATCACTTCATGGCGAATAGATGGCAAAACAATGGAAACCGTGGCTGACTTTATTTTGGGGCCTCCAAGATCAATGCAGATGGTGATTGCAGCCATGAAATTAAAAGACACTTACTCCTCTCCTAGGAAAGGAAATTATGACCAACCTAGACAGTATATTAAAAAGCAGAGATATTACTTTGTCAACAAAGTTCCATCTAGTCAAGGCTATGGTTTTTCCAGTAGTCATGTATGGATGTGAGGGTTGGACTATAAAGAAAGCTGAGCCCAGAAAATTGATGATTTTGAACTGTGGTGTTGGAGAAGACTCTTGAGAGTCCCTTGGACTGCAAGGAGATCTAAACAGTCCATCCTAAAAGAGATCATTCCTGGGTGTTCATTGGAAGGACTAATGTTGAAGCTGAAGCTCTAATACTTTGGCCACCTGATCCGAAGAACTGACTCATTGGAAAAGTCCCTGATGCTGGAAAAGACTGAGGGCGGGAAAAGAAGGGGACGACAGAGAATGAGATGGTAGATGGCATCGTTGACTCGATGGACATGAATTTAGGTACACTCTGGGGGTTGGGATGGACAGGGAGGCCTGGTGTGCTGCAGTTCATGGGGTTGCAAAGAGTCTGACACGACTGAGCAACTGAACTAAATAGACTGAGAATTTTTTCATAGCTTTCCATTTGCATAATCCTGGAACAGTTTTATGAAACAGATATCATAAAGAACTCCCCCTTTAAAGGTAGAGGCACATAGGTTCAGAAAATATAAGAGCTGATTATTGGTGTGTTCAGGTTTTTAATCCACATCTATGGTTTTGAAGTGTAACTAGTCTCACATAGCTGCTAGCTTCAAATAATTGATAGTCCTGTAGAGTAGAAGGTCATGTTATTCAATGTTGACATGCTTAGCTATAGTTATAAATACACTGGCTTAGGAAGATAGATGACAATGATGCTGAAGCTAACAAAGAGTCAGGAAAGCCTCTTTAAGAGTTAACATTTCAGCTAATTCTTGAGTCAGTCTAGAGAATTTCTTGCAGTATTTTTTATGCAAGTGAATGCTGGATTTAAAAAACACTTCACTATGGCAACTAGGGACATATAAGCACTGTTTAACTTTGAAAGTATTTACAAGTGTCTTTTCATCATCCAGGGTCACAGCATGGCACAAACCCAAGGCCCCATTCTCAATATAGGGTTCTGGGAAGTGCTCTCACTTAGTGTGTGGTACGAAGAGAGGCACCCTGGGGCTGTACTGCATGGAGATACTTCTCCCAGTTCTCTCTACTCTGCTTCCATTGTTGCCCAGTAAGGACTGCCCATCAGGTGGCATGCCACAGCTGGGCACTTTTGTTCTGTTTTGCATGTACTCTCATCTATAATAGTGTCAAGACAGAAAACTAGAAATCTACATATTCACGTACAATAAGCATGGTTTTTGATCTGAATTAGACAATTTACATAATAAAATTAAAGATCTATAGTAAAAATTACTTATAATTCCACCACTATCTAATTTTTTGCATATTACCATAATCTGTGGTAAATTATTTATTTCCATCATCTTATTCCACAGTTCACAGGTAAGTTTAAAATTATACATTATGTATATAATATATATTATGTATATGATAGAGCTTTCCTTGTAGCTTAGTTGGTAAACAATCTAACTGCAACTCAGGAGACTCGGGCTCTATTCCTGGGTCAGAAGATCCCCTGGAAAAGGAAACGGCAGCCCACTCCAGTATTCTTGCCTGAAGAATCCCACAGACACAGGAGTCTGGCAGGCTGCAGTCCATGGGGTCGCAGGAGTCGGGCCCAACTTAGTGACTAAGCCACCATGTGTAAATGATATATATTGCATGTGTATATATGTATACATAATATATGTAATATATACATATATGCATGTATAATATATAATTTATATAATATATATGTATACGTAATATATACAATATATAAATGGAGAGAAAACAATGTTATATCAAGCTACAATTATTTAAAATTTATTTTATATATTATGTAACATTTATTAAATGTATTATATAATTTAATATATTAGCATTAAATATATACTTTGAAAATTGGTTCTGTGTAGTATCTAAAAGTCACCTAAGGTAATTCCCTGGTGGCCCATGGTAAGGAGTCCATGCTTTCACTTCTAGGTGTGCTGATTCAAGACCTGGTCAGGGACCTAAGATTCTACAAGCCACGTGGCACAACCAGAAAAAAAAAAGACATCAAAACTCTCTTGGAGCTATAGTTGTTTTCATGTCTTTAAAATGAGCATAATCATGAATAATCATAACGTAATTTATGAATTGCATGTACTGTGAAATGAACATTTAAAGTGAATAGCACAATAGTAGGCATGCAATAAGCAATAAAAATATTTTTATGATAGAAAGAAAGAAAGTGAAGTCGCTCAGTCATGTCTGACTCTTTGTGACCCCCATGGACTGTAGCCTACCAGGCTTCTCCTTCCATGGGATTTTCCAGGCAAGAGTACTGGAGTGGGTTGCCATTTCCTTCTCAAGAAGATCTTCCTGACCCAGGGATTGAACCTGGGTCTCCTGCATTACAGGCAGATGCTTTACCCTCTGAGCCACCAGGGAAGTCTTTGTGATAAATAACAATAATGTTCTTATTATTTTGAGTTTTTGTGATAAATAACAATAACTCCAAATAATCAGTACATTACCGTCTTTTCTGCCTAGAAAGTCATTTGCTTGCCAGACAGTCTTTAGGCAGGATATTCATTTCTCAGTTTGGGCTCTTGCCCACCTCCTCCATCCTGATTTGCTCATCTGTAATAACTGCTTTACAGGCAGAGATTGATAAGCTTATAGGTCCTTCTGGTATTTGCCTTTCTTGGATGCTGTGTAGTACCTCCTTACCTCTTGACCCCCTCCATCAGGCTTCCAGACTGCCAGCCCCTCCCTACTATCACCTTGAGCCCAGGTTTCCAAGGTACCTCATAGTAGGTAGAGAATAGAAGGCAGCTGCCCTGAATAGAGACCTCTCTAAGTGCTTGCTACTGCTGTTGATTTATTCTGACACTTTCATTTTGAAATGTGAGCTATCACGGGCAAATTGAGATAAGCCACTGTGAACTTTATTTGATCCTTTAGAAAACCATGGTGTTTGGAAACGAAAGCCACCACAGAGATTCAAACTCATCTGGCAGGCAAGCAGAAAATGAAAGTGATTTGTAAATGCTAAAGCATCCACTGGGGGAAGGTATCAGGGGATTCAACAAAGGTCACTGGAGGGGACATCTCTGTTTGTCTTCATGAACATTTCAGGGAAGGACACAAATTGCATATTAATCACTTACGCTGTGCAAACTAAATTGAAGTGGACAACAAAGGGGGCTGGGAGTAGGGAGGGAACTGTGAGAAATGTGGGCTGGGAGAAGAGAAAAACATATTAAGCCATTTTACTGAAAGTTCAGAGATGTTGTGTATCATTATTCAGAAATGCAAGGTACAGAACATCATTTTTCCTACTCAGTTACTTTATCTTCATTTCCTTTTAGTTATTTTCATGAAGGTGTTGTCCAGGTTAGGTCAGAGGCTCCTGATGATGGATTATTTCCCTTGGTGTCTTAGTTTTATGATTTTATCCACTCAGCTTCTCAGCTGCCTTGGGCTGGGTTTGGGCTTAACCGGGTAGTAATAGGCTGACAGGTATCTTTCCTATACAAAATAGCTTTGCTTATGCTGCACTCTCCTCTCAGTATTCCTTTCACCTACATGAACCCAATTCAAATAAACCCATCAGAATAAATTGAATCACACTAAATAAAAGACCCCTTCTTAAGAACCTTACAGTCTTGTGTTGGAAATTAAAATAAATACCTATCTTTCATAGTTATAATATATATATATATAATCAAAATATATATATGTATAATTATCATGGGTTGGTGGAAGAAAGGACTGAAGACGGAGACAACAATTAAAGATTTTTGCCATTATCTCTGGACTCAGCTCTTCTCTGTCTATTGTATAAAGCCATTTTCATATAAGAGATCACATAGTTAATTGCCCTCTTCTTCTAGACTGTATTTTCTTTGTGAATTATTTTTATCTCCTTTCATCTCATAAATTCTTCCTTTTCCCCCTAAAATATAACAACCCCCTTAGAATTGACTAAAATACCTAGTTACATAAATATCAACTACTCACAAGTGGCTTCCTGGGAGGTACTAGAGGTAATCTACCTGCCAAAGCAGGAGACATAAGAGACTTGGGTTTGATTCCTGGGTTTGGAAGATTCTCTGGAGGAGGGCATGGCAACCAGCTCTAGTTGGCAACCAACCTGGAGAATCCTATGGACAGAGAAGCATGGCAGGCTAGAGTTCATGGGGTCTCAAAGAGTCAGACACGACTGAAACAGCTGAATACGCACAAGCACTCTAAGTAAACAAGCAGATAGAATTCTTAAAGTGCAAAATACAAAGCATCAGATAAGGTGTTCCCCATTTTCTCTGATAGGTAGGGGGAAATGGTAATAATCCTCATCCATCTATAAGGAAACTGCTTTCCTGAGAGGCTATGGCTTGAACATGGAACCCAAACAGAAACGTAAGTTTCCTATAGAGTCTACCACATTGCCCACCCCTCCTGCTGGACATGACTGGGCACAGCACACCCACACACACACCTGCTTGAGGCGTGGCATTGGTCTACTCAAGACCTTTGCTCCTGATATAAATATTTATATCAGGAGAAAAAAATACACTTATATCAGGAGAAAAGGAAAGATATACCCATTTGAAAGCAGAGTTCCAAAGAATAACAAGGAGAGATAAGAAAGCCTTCCTCAGTGCTCAGTGCAAAGAAATAAAGGAAAACAACAGAAAGGGAAAACTAGAGATCTCTTCAAGAAAATTAGAGATACCAAGGGAACATTTCATGCAAAGAGTGGCTTAATAAAAAACAGAAATGATATGGACCTAACAGAAGCAGACGATACTAAGAAGAGGTGGCAAGAATACACAAAGGAACTGCACAAAAAAATCTTCATGACCCAGATAGCCATGATGGTATGATCACTCACCTAGAGCCAGATATCCTGGAATGTGAATTCAAGTGGGCCTTAGGAAGCATCACTGTGAACAAAGTTAGTGGAGGTGACAGAATTCCAGTTGAGGTATTTCAAATCCTAAAAGATAATGTTGTTAAAGTGCTACACTCAATATGCCAGCAAATTAGGGAAACTCAGCAATGGCCAAATGACTGGAAAAGGTCAGTTTCATTCCAATCCCAAAGAAGGGCAAAGTCAAAGAATGTTCAAACTACTTCACAGTTGCAGTCATCTCACTTGTTAGCAAGATAATGCTGAAAATTCTCCAAGCCAGGCTTCAGCAATATGTGAACCGTGAACTTCCATATGTTCAAGCTGAATTTACAAAAGGCTGAGGAACCAGAGATCAAATTGCCAAAATCCATGGGATCATTGAAAAAGCAAGAGAGTTCCAGAAAAACATCCACTCTACTTTATTGACTATGCCAAAGCCTTTGACTGTGTGGATCACAACAAACTATGGAAAATTCTGAAAGAGATGGGAATACCAGACCACCTTACCTGCCTACTGAGAAATCTGTATGTAGGTCAAGAAATAACAGTTAGAACCTGATATAGAACAACAGACTGATTCCAAACCAGGAAATAAGTACATTGTCACCCTGCATATCTAACTTGTATGGCAGAGTACATCATATGAAATGCCGGCTGAATGAAGCACAAACTAGAATCAACATTGCTGGGAGAAATATAAATAACCTCAGATACGCAGGTGACACTACCCTTATGGCAGAAATCGAAAAAGAACTAAAGAGTCTCTTGATGAAAATGAAAGAGGAGAGTGAAAAAGTTGGCTTAAAACTCAACATACAGAAAATGAAGATCATGGCATCTGATCCCCTCACTTCATGGCAAATAGATGGGGAAATAATGGAAATAGTGACAGACTTTATTTTCTTGGGCTCTAAAATCATGGCAGATGGTGACTGAAGCCATGAAATTAAAAGATGCTTGCTCCTTGGAAGAAAAGCTATGAACATCCTAGAGAGCATATTAAAAAGCTGAGACATTACTTTGTCAACAAATGTCTGTCTAGTCAAAGCTATGGTTTTTCCAGGAGTCATGTATGGATGTGAGAGTTGGACTATAAAGAAAGCTTAGCACTGAAGAATTGATGCTTTTGAACTGTGGTGTTGGAGAAGACTCTTGAGAGTCCCTTGGACTGCAAGAAGATTAAACCAGTCAATCCTAAATGAAATCAGTCCTGAATATTCATTGGAAGGACTAATGCTGAAGCTGAAACTCCAATATTTTGACCACCTGATGTGAAGAACTGACTCATTGGAAAAAATCCTGATGCTGTGAAAGATTGAAGGCAGGAGGAGAAGAGGATGGCAGAGGATGAGATGGTTGGATGGCATCACTGACTCAATGGATATGAGTTTGAGCAAATTTGGGGTGTTGGTGATGGACAAGGAAGCCTGGTGTGATGCAGTCCATGGGGTTGCAAAGAGTCAGACATGACCGAGTGACTGAACTGAACTTAGAAACATTTTAAAGGTTTAAGTTTCTTTCCATCTGTCTAGGCTCTCTCAACGTCTTTGATTTGCCTCTGTCTGTTTGCCTTGGTCTTAACAAAGCTTCTAAGCCAATGAAAGTGATGTTTATCTGAAGATACTTGGTCAGCTCCCAGCCCAGGGTTACCATAAATTTTTAACCTTTAAAGAACGTATTGTTTTTCTTCAGTGCCATGGGTATACATCTGTTCCCCTTCCAGAACCCCCCTCCCACCTCCCTCCCAATTCCCTCTCTTTGGGTCATCCCGGTGCACCAGCCCTGAGCATCAAACCTGGGCTGGTGATTGATTTCACATATGATAATTAACATGTTTCAATGCCCTTCTCCCATATCATCCCACCCTTGCCCTCTCCCATAGAGTCCAAAAGACTTTTCTATACATCTGTGTTTCTTTTGCTGTCTTGCATACAGGGTTCTCATTACCATGTTTCTAAATTCCATATATATGCATTAGTATACTATATTTTTGTTTTTCCTTCTGGCTTACTTCACTCTGTATAATGTGGGAGCATTTTAAAAATACACACCCTCAGGCCCTGCCCCAGACTTGAATATAAATCTGCATTTTAAGAAAATCTCTAGGTAGTTCATATATACACTAGAGGTTGAGATAAAGTACTTTAGCACAGACTAGTCAGTTATTTGGGAAATTTCAGTTAATTCTCCTGTCCTTCTTTCTGTTCTATAGCTGGTGGACCCTGTTTTCACCTGTTTGAGAAACTGCATGCTAAAATGAGTAGTGATGCTTTATGGTTCAAGTTTATTCATGTTAATAAGGGTGGGAAAGAACTGTACTAAAGGTTTTGACAAATTCCATGTAATTCTATTTGCTAAAATATAATGTTACTCAACCTCTGTATTATACATGAATTTTTATTCTTTCAGTCATTTCAGTTCAGTTCAGTCACTCAGTTGTGTCCGACTCTTTGCAACCCCATGAATCGCAGCATGCCAGGCCTCCCTTTCCATCACCAACTCCCTGAGTTTAACCAAATTTATGTCCATCAAGTCGGTGATGCTATCTAGCCATCTCATCCTCTGTCCTCCCCTTCTCCTCGTTCCCCCAATCCTTCCCAGCATCAGGGTCTTTTCCAATGAGTAACAAAATTCTGATTTTAAGTAACAGGAATCCAAACATGTTAGGCAAAAAGAGAACTTACTGGAAGAATAATGAGGAATTCCTGAAAATTGTAGAAAAGTAAGGTTTTAGTTAGACCTTTGAAATGCATGAAGCCAATAATTCAAGAGTTTCCAGAATGCTCAATTTTGCATTCTTGTCTTCTTGCTTCAGTCTCTCAGAGAGACTACACACCTGCATTTGTTCCAACCTCGCCACTCTGGTTGGTCTGAAACTTCTCCTTGGATTCTCATTCAAAGAATCCTAAAGTAGGATTTCAGTTTCCTTGACTTGAGCCTTTAAGTCTGAATTTGCCAATAAGGAGTTCATGATCTGAGCCACAGTCAGCTCCCAGTCTTGTTTTTGCTGACTGTATAGAGCTTCTCCATCTTTGGCTGCAAAGAATATAATCATCTGATTTCGGTGTTGACTATCTGGTGATGTCCCTGTGTAGAGTCATCTCTTGTGTTGTTGGAAGAGAGTGTTTGCTATGACCAGTGCATTCTCTTGGAAGAACTCTGTTAGCCTTTGCCCTGCTTCATTCTGTTCTCCAAGGCCAAATTTGCCTGTTACTCCGGGTGTTTCTTGACTTCCTACTTTTGAATTCCAGTCCCCTATAATGAAAAGGACATCTTTTTTGAGTGTTATTTCTAAAAGGTCTTGTAGGTCTTCATAAAACTGTTCAACTTCAGCTTCTTAAGCATTACTGATTGGGAAATAGGCTTGGATTACCGTGATATTGAATGGTTTGCCTTGAAAACAGAGATCATTCTGTCATTTTTGAGATTGCATCCAAGTACTGCATTTCAGACTCTTTTGTTGACTATGATGGCTACTCCATTTCGTCTACTGAATTCCTGCCCACAGTAGTAGATATAATGGTCATCTGAGTTAAGTTCACCCATTCCAGTCCATATCAGTTCACTGATTCCTATAATGTCGACATTCACTCTTGTCATCTCCTGTTTGACCACTTCCAATTTACCTTGATTCATGGACCTAACATTCCAGGTTCCTATGTAATATTGCTCTTTCCAGCATTGTACCTTGCTTCCATCACCAGTCACATCCACAACTGGGTATTGTTTTTGCTTTAGCTCCATCCCTTCATTCTTTCTGGAGTTATTTCTCCACTGATCTCCTGTATCATATTGGGCACCTACCAACCTGGGTAGTTCATCTTTCAGTATCTTATCTTTTTGCCCTTTTGTACTGTTCATGGGGTTCTCAAGGCAAGAATACTGAAATGGTTTGCCATTCCCTTCTCCAGTGGACCACAATCTGTCAGACTTCTCCACCATGACCTGACCGTCTTGGGTGGCTGCACACGGCATGGCTTAGTTTCATTTAGTTAGACAAGGCTGTGGTCCATGTGATCAGACTGGCTAGTTTTCTGTTTATATGGTTTCAGTGTGTCTGCCATCTGATGCCCTCTTGCAACACCTACCATCTTACTTGGGATTCTCTTACCTTGGATGTGGGGTATCTCTTCACAGGGGCTCCAGCAAAGCACAGCCACTGCTCCTTATCTTGAATGAGGGGTCTCTCCTCACAGCTTCTCTTCCTGTCCTTGAACATGGAATAGCTCCTCTCGGCTCTCCAGTGCCCCCACAGCCACAGCTCTTGGGACACATGTTGCTCCTCTCAGCCGCCACCCCTGACCTCGGGCTTGGGGTATCTCCTCTTGAATGCTACCCCTAATCTAAAGGTGATCAGTCTTGGATGTTCATTGGAAGGACTGGTGTTGTAACTAAAACTCCAATACTTTGGCCACCTTATGCAAAGAGTTGACTCACTGGAAAAGACCCTGATGCTGGGAAGGATTGTGGGCAGAAGGAGAAGGGGATGACAGAGGATGAGATGGCCGGATGACATCACCGACTCAATGGACACGGGTTTGGGTAGACTCCGAGAGTTGGTGATGGACAGGGAGGCCTGGCGTGCTGCGATTCATGGGGTTGCAAGGAGTCAGATGTGACTGAGCAACTGAACTGAACTGAACTGACTTGAACCTTATTTCCACACTTGAACAGATCAACCTTGAGATAAGGCACTTTGACAACTAGTTTCCATAGAATGATAGAGAAGAAAGTTCCAAAAGGGGGAGAGGAGGGGCTAGTGGGAAATAAGATCAGCACATGTCAGCATGCGCTGTAGCAGCATTTCAGTGGCTTAACAGTGTGTATTTCTCCTTTACTCCCCAGTCCTGCTGGGTATTTGGTAGGTAGCCTTCTATACAATGGCATCTCAGAGCCATATCCTGAGATAGCTGCAAGAGAGAAAGTATGACCAATCGCTGGATAATTTTTAAGGAACAAGCCTGGACGTGGTAAACACTTCTATCTAAACCCCGCTCTCCAGACCACAAGACTATACCTAGTATAGACTGTAGGCACAAAGAGGAATCAAGATGGGTGGACTGACAGTCTTTTCTCTGCCATATATTAATAGATAAATACAAATCCATATGAAAACTATACTATTAAGAGCACATTTAAATTGACCTTGTTAAAAGATAAACTGAGCACATTAAAAGTTTTAAGAGTTTAATTGGAAACAGATCAATTCATATCATGTAGTTGCAACCACAAGCGGTTAGAAGTGTCCACTGACAGAAACTAAGAGGAAGGTTTTTGTGGGTTTTTTTTAACAGAGAAAAGGTAGAGACAAAGCAAGGAAAACATTTGTCTGTAGCTTAATCAGTTGCATTATTTGGGAAAATCTACTGGGCTTTTCTGATGGGTTGTTCTTAGATTTTGATTTGTAACTGTGAAGCAGTTTTAGCCTCAGGTTTAGGTTTGCTTACATTGGCCGTCACAACATTAAAGTCACCTCATTCTTTCCTGGAAAATCCCAGGGACGGCGGAGCCTGGTGGGCTGGTGGGCCGTCTGTGGGGTCGCACAGAGTCAGGTACGACTGAAGCGACTTAGCAGCAGTAGCAATCTAATGGTTTCCCTGTTTGATTAATTTAACAACTTTGGTGTTCATTTAATTTGGTCAAAAGAGTCTGCTCACATATGTAAAACTGTGCTCAGTCCACTGTCAGGGGAGACATGTATTTTACTCTTTGTTTCTTCGTAGGTTTTCACTGATTGTCTCTCAAAGCATTGCCATTCTCCACTCTGAAGATGCTTCTGAACTTCATTACTTTCATCTCTTCCTTTCTCACTCAAGTAGATAACTTTGTGAGACCAGTAAATTCTGTTTACCCAGACTTGCTAACTCTCCTGTTCTTACCTGAGAGTCTTGGAACATACTCAGGGGGCATTTGCTTGTTGGGGATATTAAAGCAATTTTCTATTAGCAAAAAAATTACCAAGTTTGCAAGCAATTTATTTTTCTTTCTTTTTTTTTTGCAATTTATTTTTCAAAACAATCATTCAATAAATATTTACTAAATTCTTATTATGAGGCAAGATGTGTTCTAGACATAAGAGCAGTGAAAAAGTAGCTTTGTTTTATGGATTCTACATTATGGTGGGAGAGTAGACAGGCAATAGATAAATATATATGTAAAAAAATAATTAAAAAATAACAAGACCATGATTAATATGGTTCAGGGAATTAAAATAAGGTGGTGTAATAAAGTGATTACTTTATATTGGGTGCTTCTCTTTTCTTAAGAAATCAATGAGAGAGACCTAAATGATGCAGTATATCCATATATGTCAAGATCATAGAAAGAAGCTTCTAGAAAAAGAACTCTTCAATCCAAAGTTCCTAGGGTGAACTTCCTCCTTTACTTCTTTCTTTTAATAGATGTTCCTCTCACAGTCCTCATGCCTTTTCAATTATGTTAGGCTTATAGACAGCCTAAAAAATGATTAACCTTATTCCTTTTGTTTAGTTAGTTGAAGAATCAGGATTCACATGAGCAGCTATATGACAGAAAATTTTCAGTAACAAATATTTAGTGAAGCTTTAATAACAATGGCAAACAACTGTTAAAAGTTTACTAAATGACAAGGATCATGCTTGTTATGACAATACAAAGTCATTTAAGACAGAGATTCTGTCTTCAGAGTTCATAATCTATTGGAAATGACAAATATTCTCAAATACATTCCATTCTTGTGTAATAAGTCAAAAGTGGAAGTATGGATCAGATACAGAGGTAGCACAGATTAAGAAGTTATTTATTTTCCAGGCATAATGATGGCCGAGGTATCTAAACAGACTAGGGTATGGTTGGACATGGTAGTGGAATGCGGGGGACACAGCAAAAATTAGGCGAATAGGACTTTCACAATTTACAAACATTGCCTCAGTCTTCTGCTTTATGAATGATTAGGTTTAATCCTCCAGATTAGAAGTCAGAATGCATTCCATATGTACCACAGACATTTAAGCTATGCAAAACCATTCATTAGCCATCACGATCAAGAGATGCTATTAATATTTAATTGTCTCAAAGATCTCAGTTCTATGCAGGAAGTCAGAGATTTATTCCATCAGACTGCATGCCACTTACTCAGAGCAACACGGAATTCTCAACCCATACTAGCAGTTGTTATTGAAGACCTTTTTACATTGACTGAGAGTAAAATGGATGATGAAATTTAAGAAATTATGTTTGTTTTTGCATAACTAAAACACATTTGTTTCACTTTATTTGTACCTTAACTCTGCTATTTTAAGTTACCCTTCAGTGGAATACAGAATATATACCTTTAAAGCAACAATGTTTTCTTATCTGATTCTTCCCCTTCATAGACTAATTCATACAGTAATATCTGGCTAAATTGTGCTTCCTTTAAGAAGAACTAAAAACGAGGAAGAGCAAGTCCTGAAAATTCTATGAAAGTTTGAGGCATTTGCTTCGAAATGTCAGAAACTCCAAACACTTGCTTATACATCTGAGAACTCAAAGGCTCTTATTTACTCAAAGTAATTACCTGAAAACTTGGTAAAGTTCAACATTTTTAGCTGAATGCTACCAATACTCAGAACCTCACTATTTGAAAATTTATCCAAAGAAAGATATTCAATCAAAGAGATGTTGTTTGTGGATATTCACTGCCACTCTTTGTGGCAATATTTATTACACTTATATATGAAGTAAAGATTGCATTTAGCTTGATATTTAGGCTACTATTACACTGACAGTATCTTTAACTTCACTCGGCAACTAATAATCTGAATGCTTTAAGTAGTTTTCTGTGCATATTAATATTTCTCTGGATTTAGTGAATTTTCAGAATCTCCAGGGCATTCACAAATAAGAGAGAAGCCGTGTTCTTAAGGTGCTAACTAGCTATGAAGAAGAGAAAATATGCAAAAGCAAATAATATATGCACTTTAAAAATGAAGAACCTGAGAATCTTCTGTAGTTTAAAAACAGCCAACACATCAACCAATTGCTTACTGTATATACAACACAATCCTTGGACTCATTAGTGTTTAAATACATCTCTGGGTTGTCTGCATGTCTCAGATATGTAATAAATGTAGCAATTTTTTAGCGAAAACAAAACCAGTCCTTGTAGGTAGAGATAATTGAGGCCAAAAAGTCCATAAGCTATTAGCAGTTTCTATTGTTTAACCACATCTCTACATTAGAGAGAATTAACAGAAAATGGATGTTGGTAATTAAAATGATAAATGTTACATAATCAGCAGTGTCTCTGTATTTGTTTAAACTAGTGTGGAATACCTTTTTTTTTTTTTTTGGTTTTTCCTTGACCTTGTGCTTCTGAAGGGAACTAAATAGATTTTAATAAAACATAGGGTTATAAAATTACTGAATTTATAGGTTGAGCTGCTGTGCATTTCTTACTTGGGTAGGGCATATTAACCTGTAAGTGTAAATTCTGCCTATTCGTTGTGAGAGATGTTAAATGAGTCAATATTGCATCAATAATTCAAGGCATAATTTAGCTGCATAATTGTATTTTATTTCATTAAAGCTCTCAACCACTTTGGTCTAAAGCATATCTGTTCCAATGTAACAGTGCTATTGGACTCCTTTTTATACAAAGCTTTGCAGTTATTAGCATTCTGAAATCACAAGAAATATAACAAATACAGAGAAAAATAATATGGTAAAAAGAGTGTCCAGATCACATGGTGGATTAAAATATATATATTTCCCTTAGCCAGGTGTATATTTAATTCTGAGCTCTTGCTATCAAGTTGTGACCTCACCAGCACAGAGCAAATATGAAATACCTGCCCTCACAATAATTATAAATATAGGTTGCAGATATAGGATTTTCAAGGAGCTTTGGTGAGTTGGTGATTTCCTGTGCTCTTTGTGATAGTCTTCTGCCTTTGATGGTGTGGTTCCTTACATTTTAGCAATAAGGAGGGTGAGGCACAGAAATGTTGCTTTCTTCCAGCCCCAAATTACAAGCCAGCAAATGGGGGTGGCAGGGAGTGGGACAGCAGTTAAATTAAGCTCTTCTGACATCATATCTTTGAACTCATATGTTTGTACCTTGTCCCAGTTGGTACCCTGTGTTTAATTTGGCTCCAGTTACATAGTATATTTTGATTTTTGGCTTTCCATGGCTATTTTATGCAGACACCATGAAAATATGATGGGAATATTCCCATTTTGTAAAGGATAAGTGTGTTCCTAGAGTTTTTCCCCAAACTATTGAGATGTTATACTTTATTTCATCACAAGCCTGATTACCTTTTCTTTTTTCCTTGTTGATTAAAATATAATCGTATTTAGGGCAGAATATCTTGTCCAAAGCCTCTTCCTTAGACTGGGTGGGGTATCTATTTGAGCATGGCTCTGAGTATGATACTTATGGAGCTTGATATGGATTTCTTCATTAGCTTTTGTCTTTTTATTCTATACAATTGTCTTAATTTTCTTTGCCTGTTTTCCTAGAGGAATCATTCAAAATATCAAAGTGTTAATTTAGGATGGGGCCAAATGCTTAGCATTTTGGTTGATGTAACAAGTGGCATGCCTCAATTAGCTTCAGTATTCTAATGTATTTTTAAAAATCAACCTACCTGACTTTAGGCTATACTCCAAATCCACAGTCATTAAGACAGTATTGTACTGGCACAAAGACAGAAATATAGATCAATGGAACAAAATAGAATGGATCAAAGATCTAAGCATAAGACCAGAAACTATAAAACTCCTAGAGGATAACATAGGCAAAACTTCTCCGACATAAACCAAAGCGGGATCCTCTGTGACCCACCTCCCAGAATATTGGAAATAAAAGCACGAATAAACAAATGGGACCTAATTAAAATTAAAAGCTTCTGCACAACAAAGGAAACTATAAGCAAGGTGAAAAGACAGCCTTCAGAATGGGAGAAAATAATAGCCAATGAAGCAATGGACAAACAATTAATCTCAAAAATATACAAGCAACTCCTGTAGCTCCATTCTAGGAAAATAAACGACCCAATCAAAAAGTGGGCCAAAGAACTTAACAGACATTTCTCCAAAGAAGACATAAAAATGGCTAACAAACACATGAAAAGATGTTCAACATCACTCATTATCAGAGAAATGCAAATCAAAACCACAATGAGATATCACTTTACATCAGTCAGAATGACTGCCATCCAAAAATCTACAAGCAATAAATGCTGGAGAGGATGTGGAGAAAAGGGAACTCTCTTACACTGTTGGTGAGAATGCAAACTAGTACAGCCACTATGGAAAACAGTGTGGAGGTTCCTTCAAAAACTGCAAATAGACCTGCCATATGACCCAGCAATCCCACTGCTGGGCATATACACTGAGGAAACCAGAATTGAAAGAGCCACGTGTACCCCAATGTTCATCGCTGCATTGTTTACAATAGCCAGGACATGGAAGCAACCTAGATGCCCATCAACTGACGAATGGATAAGAAAGCTGTGGTACATATACACAATGGAATATTACTCAACATTAAAAAAAATTCATTTGAATCAGTTCTACTCAGGTGGATGGAACTGGAGCCTATTATCCAGAGTGAAGTAAGCCAGAAGGAAAAACAACAATACAGTATACTAAGGCATATATATGGAATTTAGAAAGATGGTAACGAGAACCCTGCATGCGAGACAGCAAAAGGAACGCAGATGTATAGAACAGACTCGTGGACTCTGTGGATGAGGGCAAGGGTGGGATGATATGGGAGAATGACACTGAAACATGTTAATTATCATATGTGAAATCAATCGCCAGCCCAGGATTGATGCTCGGGGCTGGTGCACCGAGATTTCCCGGGGGGGAGGGAGGAGGGAGGGAGGAGGGAGGGGGGTTCTGGAGGGGGAGCATATGTAAACCCATGGCGATTTCATGTCATTGTATGGCAAAACTAATAAAAAAAAAATCAATAACTACTCAATAAGCTTTTACTAGAGTTTAATACATGACTATCCTGTATTATCTTATTATGAAATTGCAATAGTTTTAATATTCACTCTGCAAAGTAACACTGGGCATGCCATGTATGAGGCAGATTTGAGGGACATAAGGGATTAACAAAAATATGATTTATATTAAAACATAAGGTTCATATTTCCTTTTGATTTTTATATATCATGAATCCTTCATTCATTAAGTACATAGTAGATGCCTATTATGTAAGAGATACTATGTTGCAGACATAATAATGAACAAGAGAGATGTGGTTCCTGCCTTTATGAACTTCAAATCTATCAGTGAATGATTGAATGAGCATTTCATTTATGAAATGGAGATTTAACACATAAAATATAGTTTACTACTTGTTCTAGTACCTTAAAACTGTGATTATCATAGAGAGTTTGTACATATCCTTACCAGCACCTGGCATGAACATTGCTATTTTCTGCTTCTCTGAGGCTCTACTCAGCCTTATCTTTCTGTCTTTGCAAAAAAAACCTAGGATACAGAAGACACAACTTATTTAAATATTTCTTGTTCTGTTGTTTTGTTTTAATATTTCAGAGTTTTAGAGGTTACTAATTTTCTAGTTCCTGCATGTATTTTCTTATTTCTTGAAAATAAATAGTGATGCTATGTTATGTCAGAATATATTAACAATAACTAACATTGTCTTTAAGTTTCAAAAAAAGGAATATGTTTTTGATCTCCAGTATTTACATAATGCTGTGTGAAAACATATGCAACTACAAATTCTTTTAGAACAAAGTTTAAGGCTTGGTCATCTTCATCTTCCTGACTTAGCAGAGTGCCTAGTAAGATGCTCATTACATGTTTGATACATAAATTTAAGTGAATGTGATCACAGTATGAAGAACTGGAATTGAAGGTATTTTTAAGCATAATCTCCTTACTTTGATAATGAAGTTTACAAATGTTAAGTCAGTGATGAAAATTTAGTTTCTACCTATATTTGTACAGCTAAAGTCTATGATTTTTTCCTACCATACTATGTAACCAATTTTGAAGCACTGAAGAGGATTTCCATTTCATTGCTTCCTTTTGTTGATACTGTTATGTTACCCAGATCTCTACTTAAGAATGGAGGCACTTATTAAAGCAATATTCCACCTTCATAATTCGGGGCTGCCATGAATACTGGGTTTAAAATCTCACATCTGAGTCCTTCTCCAGGAATTGTCTTCAGCTGAAGTGTGTTGTATTGAAGATGAATCTGGGCTCTGTACGTGTGTGCGTGGTAAGTCACTTCAGTCTTGTCCAACTCTTTGTGACCCTATGGATTGTAGCTCACCGGGCTCCTCTGTCCTTGGGATTCTCCAGACAAGAATACTGGAGTGGGTTGCCATACCCTCCTTCTGGGGATCTTCCTGAACTAGGAGTGAACTTTCATCCCTCAAGTCTCCTGCAGTGGCAGGCAGGTTCTTTATGGCTAGTGCCTCCTAAGAGGCCCTTGGACTCTGTACACCAACACCAAACTAAATCTTGGAGACAGCGGCTGGGGTGAAGCAGGGAAGAATAGCTTTATTGCTTTGCTAAGGCAAAGGGAGCCACCATGGGCTAACGTCCTACATTCCTGTATCCCCATTTAGAGAGGGTAGTGAGTTTTATAGTAATGGTTCAAAGAGGACGTGACCAGCTCATGAACATTCTTCTGATTGGTTGATGGTGAGATAAGTGGGAGCCAGCCTCATCGACCTTCAGGGCCCAACTGGTCTGGGGTCTACATGCTTGTGGGCAGCTTGCTATCATTAATCATTAACTTCTCCCACCTGGAGTTTTCAGTATCTGCAGAAGAGCTCAAAGGTATTGAATGTATCCTTGATGGGGAACTAAGACCTTGCCCCAAGGCTGCACTATTGTTTATCTTGACTATTTGTTTCTCCCTGCTCTCACATCACCTCCCTTCCCTAATTAACAACTGCTTGAATCTGCCCCCTTGGAACTCAGGGAAGGTCATGGAGGTTGAATGAAGGCTGTTTCCTATAATCAAAGAAATGAGGGCCACAGAAAGGCTCTGTGCCCCGGAGCCCCACAGGGCCCTGCTTGGTGTCAGTATAAACAATGGATATGTCTCTTCCTTGGAGGAAGCCCACATCTGGTGACTGGTTGATAAAGGCAATATAGATTTCTGACCACCTGGCCTTAATTCAAGATTCCTTTGAAGAGCTATCCTGGCTCAAGAGTTCCAATGGAATATTCTGAGGCCTCTGTCACAATTACATCTTTGTTAAACATCTCCCTCTGCCCACACCTACTTCTGCGTCTTCCATCCAGGTGCATTTTCCCAAATACTCTCCAATAAACCTCTTGTACACAATTATCTACCTAACAGTCTATTTGCTGGGAAACAGTTTAGGATGACTGGTATTTGAAATGGTTCTAAGAATTAGACTTTAAAATGAGATTTTTGAAGTTGAACACCCTCCAGGCCCTTGGCGGAGAATTGATGCGTGGAGTACTTTAGCCCTTGGCATTGTTAAAATATGATAAACTGGGGTTACCTTCCAAGGGATACCTTGGAAGGTAATGTGATGACTGGTACAATAGACTGGGCCTTTGGAAGGTTTGAGGGAGTAGCAATTATAAGGATGGTGCAATTGAATGGCTCTTGCTGGGTGCTATAGATGGACTGGAAAAGATAATGAAAGACTAGAGATTTTAAATCACCAATTAAAGGCAAACTGTCAAAGCCAGAGAATCTCCTTGGCAGCATATAAAAAGATTCTCATCTGCTGCACCTGGAGGGCTGACAAAGTTAAGGCTCAGGTCCAGAACCCAATGAAACGGGTCATAGAGCTACAAAAATTACTAAATTCTCATATACAGAAAGTCTGCTTGTTAAGTCCAAACTCCAGGTCCCAAGCCCCTGAAGAGACCAAGTCCACACAGCAATGCAAAAGCATAAAGGGGTTTATTGCTAGCTGGGCTAGGGAGCAAGTTTCATCCACTCAGTGGAATCCGAAAAGAGCCCCACGCTCCAGATCACAGTTGCTTTTATACAGGCAGTTCTTTGTTACAGCATTGGTATAGCTGGCAGTCAATGTTTGGTCAGTTTAAACTGCGCATCTGCCCTGGGTGGTCTATCTCTTGGCTCGGGCGGGACTTTCCTGGCTTGTAGGGGGAGGTATGAGGTGAGGGTGGGGGAGGTCGCTGGAATTAGGGCCTGCTGTATCTCACAGTAGCCTGTCATGGAGTAAGGTATGGGGAGGTGTGAGGATGGGGGAGGTCTCCGCAGTTAAGGCCTGCTGTATCTCCCAGCAGCCTGTCACGGAAGCTGGGTTTTATTTATTTTTTTTTTTTGAGAACTTTTGTTTATTGTGACAGAATAATCTTCACATAGTTATAGAGGGCCTGATACAAGGATGCTACAAGTTAAACACATATTCCCCTGGACTATAACTACAATTAGAAACTGTTTTTGTAGTCATACTTTTCATGATGTCTTTGTTCAGTTGCCAAGTTGTGTCCACCTCTTTGTGATCCCATGAACTGCAGCCTGAGAGGCTTTTCTGTCCTTCACTATCTCCTTGAGTTTGCCCAAACTCATGTCCCCTGAGTCAGTGATGCCATCCAACCATCTCATTATCTGTCATTCCCTTCTTCTCCTGCCCTCAATCTGTCCTGGCATCAAGGTCTTTTCCAATGAGTTGGCTCTTTGCATCAGGTGGCCAAAATATTGCAGCCTCAGCTTCAGCATCATGATGTCTTTACTGTGGATAAAAAAATAAAGGTTATCTTCAGGCCCTAGGGTAAATACACACTAATTTTTTCTATATATCGCTGCGTTTTATGTAATAGAGTTCAAGGGAATGGACGACATATCCCAAGATTTGTTCCTTTGGCTCCAGGGTCACACATTGGGAGGTTTGATAAGATAGTGGGGCTGGAAAGTCATGCCAATGGTGGAGATTCTTTGATTTCTGTGATGACTCCTTTCAAGACAACTCAGTAAATCTTTAGTAGAGTGAATTCTCAATATCCTTCTCTTCAGTAGATGCATTTTATGGTAATAAAAACAGTGAAAATAAGGCAGCAGATACAGAAACAGAAATAGGAAATTATAACGGAGTAAAATACCAGAATTTGGAGAAAATATGGGGAAAGCTTTGAATTTAAGGATAAGAGACCCAGATAAACATGCACGAATGTTTCATTTCAGAGTTCTGTTTCCATCATGCTCAACAAACTCCTAAGTATCTACATAGTATCTGAATTAAGGAACCTTTACCAGACTAGTTGTGTTCAACTAATGAGAATAGCTAGTCTAGTACACTGAGCAGGTTAAACCAGCTAAGTAACAAACTTTCCAGTTTTATCTTTTAAAAATACCTGATCCTGTCACATGTTACATTTCATTCTAAACTGCAAGACATCTACATGCATGCCTAAATTGGCAAAAACCTTATGTAGAGACTAAGTGTTTATTCAAACCTAAGGGTATTTCATTTAGAAATATTTTGGTTACACTTTCTTATAGAGCTGAACTGACTTTTTTAGTCTTTTCTCTTCATGTCTACCCAACCTTTATTTACCAGCACAGGGGAACACAGCAAAAATAGCAAGACAGTGTGCGGGCAAATTAAATAATTATTTCAATAAGACTGTGTTCATAGTCCACTAATGGCAGACACTAAGTGTGTCCAAAAAAAAAAAAAAATTAGGGATATTCTTTAGAGTACTGATGAAATAGAACAACACCTATTTTCACTTGGTTTGAATCTTCAAGACCTACTTCTGCCTATTATATAAAGTACTCAATATATACTCAAGCATTGAATTGTGTTGGATTATATGGAATGCCTTTTCATACTGTTCATGGAGTTCTCAAGGCAAGAATACTGAAGTGGTTTGCCATTGTCTTTGACAGAGAACCATGTTTTGTCAGAACTCTCCACCATGAACTGTCTGTCTTGGGTGGCCCTACACAGTATAGTTCACTCATAGTTTCACTGAGTTAGATGAGGCTATGGTCCATGTGATCAGATTGGTTAGTTTTCTGTGACTGATTTTCAGGACTGGGGAAACAGAATCTTGGAGGGCACAAACAGAACCTTGTGTTTGTGACCGAGGACCCAGAAGAAAGTAGTGATCCCGCCAGAGACTGACCCAGACTTGCCCGTGAATTTCCAGGAGTCTCCGGTGGAGGCGTGGGTCAGCAGTGGCCTGCTGGGGGGTTGGGGACACTGAGTGTAGAAGTGTGTACATGGGACCTTTTGAAGGAGGTCCTACTATCTCCATTACCTCCACCATAGTTTATGCTCAGGTCAAATAACAGGGAGGGAACACAGCCCTGCCCATCAACAGAAAATTGGATTAAAGACTTACTGAGCACAGCCCCACCCATCAGAATAAGACCCTGTTTCCCCTTCAGTCATTCTCTCCCTTAAGCCCCTTATCCTTCTCCATCAGAAGCTGTTTTGTTTACACACCACATGCTGAGCCAAAGTCCAGACCTTGAATAGGGAGAAGTGAGGTAAAAAAAAATAATAATAATAATTAGAATGAGAACATCTGGGATGACCACATGCAAACTCTGTGCCTTCACATCCCACGGAAATGTCTGGGCTTACAGAAGTGGCCCAGCTGTATATGTTAAAGGTAGTGCTCTCTCATTGCTTGAGGATGAAGTAGAAATCTTTGTTTTACAAAACAACAGATACTCACTTCAGGATTTACCAGTACCTCCCCTTCTGGCTACCAAGCCAACAACGGCTTCAATTACAGAATAATTAGACCAGTGAGGTGCTCTTTCTACAGGAAGAAAGGGATTAATACCTAAAGAGCCCAAATGTCTAACTAACCTGAACCAGGAGACTGTATGGATTCTGAAGATGTGATGCCTTGGGGAGGGTGAAGCATCTAGTTTAGATAAGGAAAAGCTTATCTACAAATATTTATTGATACAGGTGCATCCCTCCATGATACAAAATTACACAGCTTGGCAAAGGACTCTGGGAGAGGGCTTCCCAGGTGGTTCAGTGATAAAGAATCTGCCTACCAATTTGCAAGAGACACAGGAGATGCAGGGCTTCCCTCATAGTTCAGTTGGTAAAGAATTCACCTGCAATGCAGGAGACCCCAGTTCTATTCCTGGGTCAGGAAGACATGCTGGAGAAGGTATAGGCTACCCACTCCAGTATTCTTGGGCTTCCCTGGTGGTTCAGCTGGTAAAGAATCTACCTGCAATGCAGGAAACCTGGGTTTGATCCCAGGGTTGGGAAGATCCCCTGGAGAAGGGAAAGGCTACCCACTCCAGTATTCTGACCTGGAGAATCCCCTGGACTGTATAGTCCATGGGGCCACAAAGAGTGGGACACGACTGAGCAACTTTCAAAGAGTTGCAGGTTCCATTTCTGGGTCAGGAAGATACCCAGGGGGAGGAAAATGCAACCCTCTCCAGGATTCTTGCCTGGAAAATCCCGTGGAGAGAAGAGCCTGACAGGCTACACATACACAGAGTCAGACAGGACTTAGTGACTGAGCATGAAAGGACCCTGGGAGAAATAGTCGTAGGTCAAGGAGGTTGAACACACTGTTAGAAACTTGGAGAGATGACAAATGAAGTTGGAAAGCCTCCTTGCTTTGATTCAGGTGCTGGAGCCTCTGTTGCAGCTACATCCTGGTTTAACATATCCCTCTCTGTTCAATCCCACTCTTCTCCACCTCTTTACAAATAACCTTTTCAAGAGAATCTCAATAATCCTCAAGCACAGCAATCTCCGAGATTATAACTTAGCATATGTGAGAGACAGGATAATGACACCCTGCAAAAAATCCACACCTTAGTATGTTATCGTATGTGGGGAAAGGGACTTGGCTGATGTGAATTAAGAATCTTGAAATGGAAAGAACATCCTAGATTAATCTAGATGAGCTCAATGTAATCACAAAGATGCTTATGACAGAGAGGCAAGAAAGTTGAAGGAAGAAAGAAGTTCGGACAATGGATGCAGAAGACAAAGTGAGGTGCTTCAAAGATGAGGGGAGGGGCAATAAGTCAAAGAATGCAGGCAGCCTCTAGAAACCAGAGGAGATAAGGAACCAGATTCTCACATGACACCTCAACAAGGAACACAGCCCTGACAAAATTTTAATTTTAGACTTCTGACCTACCGGTATTTGATAGAATAAAATTGTATTATATTTAAGAGGAAAAGTTAAAATTTTACATAACCTCCTGCTTGTTCTGCCTCTGTAACTCAGCTTGCTCCTTGCAATGTCTGGATCATGTAGGTCATGTAGTCTCAGAAAGTGGGGACTTATAATACTAGGAATTGGAGCTTATCTCACTCACCCTTGTCCTGCTCTTTGCATTTGCCCCACCCCTGCAAACCTGCTTAATCATACCTGTTCCTATAAAAATCAGGCATCCCCCTCCCCATCTTGACTGTTGTCCCCGGGTGCACGAAACCCCTTAGTTTAAACCCGCCTATTAGCAGCTAGTGTTGCCCACTATAGTCTGTCTATAAAAACTCTGTAACCCCTTTGTTCGGGGCTCAGAGCTTGCCGTGTTAACTCCTTTCTCCAACTCTCTGAGTGTGGTGCTTGGTTTCTTGATTACTGGTTTCTGCAGCAATATTAAGTCACCAAACCTGTGCTAATCTATTATTGCAGCAATAGGAAGCATATAACACAGTGACATTTTAACTTTTATTTGAAATTCATTCAACATATCTATATTGGTTACGTATAGTTGTAGTAATTGTGTGGTCAGTTAGGGAAAACACACGATTATACAAACTGAGTGTATCTTTCACCAGTTTATGAGATTCTTAAAAAAAAAATCAAACCCTAGGATATGCAGCTCATTTCTCCATTGCATAATACATTCTAAGATACTTTTTTCAAATAACTCTGTGCTGCAAATCGTGTTTTATGTTTAATTTGTAAAATTTGTAACGTTTTCTAATTAGGATTATGTGGAAAAACAGGTCAGAACACTCAAAACAGCTAGCTTCGTTATATTAGGAAAATCTTGGCCAAAGGGAAAGACAGATTTTTAGCTCCAATGAAGAGTCAGCTCTGTGGTCTCACCAGTGTGAGGTATTCTCATCTCTACACACACACACACACACACAAATAATAATAATCAAAAATAATTGCAGCTGGCAGTTTTGAGTACTTACTCTGTCCCCAGAATCACATTAATCATTTTGCATGTATTGTCTAATCTAAACCTGTGAATAGCAGATGGGAATATATAGCTTTCTGGGATGGATTTAAGAGCTGTTGCTGTTCAGTCACTTAGTCATGTGTGACTCTTTACAAACCCAGAAACTATACATGCCAGGCTTCCCTGTCCTTCACTATTTCCCAAAGTTTGCTCAGATTCATGTCCATTGAGTCAGTGATGGTATCTAACCATCTCATCCTCTGCCACCGTCTTCTCCTTTTGCCTTCAGTGTTTCCCAGCGCCAGGGTCTTTTCCAGTGAGTTGACTCTTCGCATCAGGCGGTCAAAGTGTTGAAACTTCAGCTTCAGTGTCAGTCCTTCCAGTGAATATTTAGGGTTGATTTCCTTTAGGATGGATTGGTTTGACCTGACCCAGGGGTTCTCAAGAGTCTTTTCCAACACTGAAATTTAAAGACATCAATTCTTCAGCACTCAGCCTTCTTTATAGCCCAAGTTTCACATCCATATGTGAAAAAAAAATACATAGCTTTGATTAGATGGACCTCTGTTAGCAAAGGCTGTTTAATATATTATCTAGGTTTGTCATAGCTTTCCTGTCAAGGATTTAAGAATAATGAATATATAATAAACATAATGCTCGGCACCTACCTTGAACAATTCCCACAGTTGTCCATATTCTCACTTAAGATAAATGGAAGGTTCCAGAAAAGGGAAAGGGAGGAAGCAGTCCTTTGGTCCTAAGAAATAGAAATGAAAGATGATTTTATACTTGGTCCATGCATGAGAAATGACCCTGAGAGTGATCACTGGATAGAGGATATGCTTCATAGAGAATAACTTCTATGAAGATAAAGACGGTCATAGTTTGGTTTAGGGATAAAAAAAGGCAATATTTTCTTACTTTTTACTGTGGACAAAAATATAATGCTACCTGCCATTTAGTAAATGAAAAAAACATTGTCCATCTCAGCCACTATAGCCACCCTAGGCTCAGATGGTATACCCTGAGAAGGAATCCGGATAGAGAAGAGCAGGGTAGAGGCTTTAGATAAGTAAGATGCTTATCAAAGGAATAATTTCAGTGAGGCCAGACTCTTGCATCTGCCCACACATTAAAAAAAAATAAAACAAGCAAAACAAAAAACCTCAAATCATTAAGTTGAGATTTCTGTTTTTGTGATTAACAATAATCTTTGATGTTCAACTACATGCTTTTGGTTTGGTTTTGTTTTCAGCAAAAATTTCTAGTGTCCTGGTTCCTGCTTTACCTCTTTGGAACAGTTCCTCAGAGCACAGTGAACAGACAGTCTGTCCCTAGGGGACAATCCTCAGCAGGATCACCAAATAAAACACAACTTGCAACTTTTTGTGTATTTTTTTCCTAGTTGATATTTCCATAGTTAACAAATATCTACCTCTATTTGAGGTAACATATTGAATCAAGATCAATTTCTGCTTTAATATTTTTGTTAGGGGAAGCACACTGATTGAAACTGCCCACCCTGGCCAGGCACCATGGTAACCATTTGCATGAGTTGTTTTATGACAGGAGATCCTGATAAGGAATATGGAACTAATAAGCCACCACCAACCGGAAGAGTTCGGGAAAGGTCTAAAGGAGACACCGCGTGTCCATCCACTTCCCAGAATCCCTCTTGCTAGCATCCATCTTGGCTGAGCTATGGGTGCTCCACCAAGAAAGACTCTAAATTAAAATAATTGGCCAAAGACCACCCGGAAATAAATTCCATCACCATAAAACCCGAGACTGCAAGCCACGCAGCAGAGCTATTCACCTGGGTGCCCTTTCCCAATAAAATCTCTTGCTTTGTCAGCACATGTGTCTCCTAGGATGATTCATTTCTGAGTGTTAGACAAGAGCCCAGTTTCAGGCCCAGGAAGGGGACCCCCTTCCTGCAACATTTTGATGGTCTTTAATTACAAGATTTTTGTGTATATTATTTGCCTTGGAGTGAAAAGCAACATTTTAGAAAATATCTTTTGGTGAGAATAGCTCACACTCCTCACAGACGTGCTTCTTCAGATTTCTCTTTTATTATTATTTCTTGAGATTTATTTTGACTTTTAAAACAGCAGGCATAAATATAGGATGTGCTTAAATCTATATATCTCTTTTGATTACCTCATTGTTCTCTTTTATTTAAAAAAGTAATATTATGTTGTTGCCAATTTCAAACCCAGGTTACATTGAAAAACAATACTCAATCTCTCTAGATACTATATATCCATGATTCAAGGATACTTTTACAGTTAAGATAAAATCCATCTCTGTCAAGAATTAGCAATTCTCTGCTCCTGCCACCACTTTACTCTTGAAGGGAATGGCAACCCACTCGAGTATTCCTGCCTGGGAAATCCCATGGACAGAGGAGACTGATGGGCTACAGTCTGGGGGGTCATAAAGAGTTGGGCACAACTGAGGGGCTAACACTACACTACTATTACTAAGTTAGAGTCCTATCCTATCCATTTGTACATTTAACTTTTATGTTTAATTCAAGCATCCAATACACATGCTATCTATGTGTGCCACTGGAGTTCTTTGACATGAAATGGAGAAAACAGTTGATGTCCTCAACTCTTGATACCCTTTGATGTCCTAAAAGCCTAGATCAGATGATAAGTGGGTTATCACTTCAACACATATCCTTAGGATGTCTCTTCAAACATCTCAGTGTTTGTATGGGAGAGAAGGCATGTCTTAGCCCAGCAGCAGTGGATAAGATGAAAAGAGGAAGAAAACAAGATTGAGAGATAAAAGGGAGTTTCACAGAGAAGCAAGCAAGAGCTTTTGTGCAGAGCTTTATGACTTCAACTCAAGGACAAGAGACTTGAAAACTCCATTTTTTCCCAATGCAATTCAGCCATATAGGCTTCTGCTCCTGCCAACTAGAAGGAGGGCTGTTGATAACCATGATGATCATATGAACATAACGTGCCACTTACCAAGCATGTACACTGTTTGTGCTACTTTCTGCGACATGGTTCATACCAATGATGGCATTTAATTCTATTGAATATGTGCTGTGTTGTCATACTAGTTTCACAAACAAGGAATTGAAAGAAACTTGAGAAACATTAAGTATCTTGTAGAAGTCACACAGCTAGTAATTTTGGAACCAAGTTGCAAACCCATTATCTAAACTTGAATTCATTCTATTATATTAAAATGCCTCCAAAATCTTTTATTTCAGTCATCTTGTATGCATTGCAGCCCTAATCTTCCTCTGTTTTTAATTAAAAGCTAATTGTAATAGCAACATTAAAAACTTTTCAAGCAAAAATATAAAGCACTTCCTCTTGCCATCTGAAAGAAATCAGTTGTTGGCATATGTATTTAATCACAACCAATGTCATAGTAGAGATGGAGGCTTGTACATGGCTTCCTTTCAACGACCATCTTCTCTGCAGAATGCCAAACTTTCCCCTGCCGTCACTCCTATAAACATCAGCTTCTGGATTAGGCTTCTAGATATGACATAAAGTCATTTTCCAACTTAAAAAAAGCATAAATTCAGAATTTTGGTTTACTTATTTAGTCATTAATTTGTGGTAGCTGGATTTGGAGGAAAAGTGGCAATAAGAAGTTTAGTTTAGAAGGTTATGTTTGAGGTACTTACTTGACATTGAGAAACACAAGGAATGATGTTTGGAATGGAGACTTTGGAGGAAAAATAATTCTTAGATCGGAGCTATGTGTTAAGCTGGACTTCCTCTCTCACAGGAGCCTGTGCTGTGCTTGGCTTATGGTGGGCACTCAAAGCTCACTGTGTGGTTGACCATACATGTAGTGGGCTAATGAACATTCCAAAGGATCTAAAGATTCTTTAAATTCATAGTTTCATATTAAGACTAAATTGTCTTGTTCCATTGTATTAAAAAGAATTGAAACAGACAAATGCCAAGAGCATGATTTTAAAAATAAGAAAGAAAATCTTATGATGTCTCTGTGTTAGTGTTAGTCACTTAGCCATGTCCAACTCTTTGAGACCCCATGGGCTATAGCCCACCAGGCTCCTCTGTCCGTGGAATTCTCCAGGCAAGAATACTGGAGTGTGTAGCCATTCCCTCTCCTGCTTATATAATCACTCACTACTCATACCAGTTAGGGATTCTTATTTGTAGAAATATATCATAGATGAGTTTTCAGACCAGCCTTGGCACATATTCTACTTTTCTATTCCCTTCTGTGAGCTGTGATATTATATGACATGTTTGGATATTCCAGGATAGTTCTGATTTTGAGAATTTATTGTATTCATTTGTGTCTGCTGATCTTGCACCTTCTTTGTTTGTTTGTTTGTTTTTGTAATAGGCAATAGGTTTACCGCAGAGAGACCAAAAGAGACCTAAAAAATCATCTGGTTTACTCCTTTCTTTGACTTTCAAATTGAGTTCAAGACAGATGAATTGAGATGTCCAGTGTAACATAGATAGTAAGTTAATGAGTTAAAATTAATTTGTAAAAATTCATTAAATAACTATGTGAATCATAGTAGGGGGATATAAAATAAGAACACTACATAGCTCTGCCTTAAGGTACTCATGTTAAGTGTTCTTGCCACAATGAGAAAAACAAATGTTTGGTAAGACCAGGCATATGCTAAAGAACAAAGTAAAGATTGAACAAATCAGTAGATTTTGTAGAGTTTTTTAAAGATTGGAAAAGTCAATTAATACTGGGATGTGAATTATCTTGAATATTAGAGTAGTGTTTCTTCAACTTTAATGGATGTGTGAATTACCTGGCTATTTTGTTCAAGTTACAGATTCTGATTTCATAGGTCTAGGATAGGGTTAGAGATTCTGCATTTCTTAAAAGACCTAAAGTAATACTGGTATTGCTGGTTTATGGACACAGAAGTGTTCAGGTAGGAAAAAGTTAGATGGCTTATGAATAACAGGTATTTGTCTAACACTTTCTTTGTATAGGTTACTCAGTGGAAAATTTGATTCTTCTTTTTGACATTTAAATTATCCCCATTTCATAGACTGAGAAGCTATGTGAAGAAAGTCATATAAAGAACCCACAATTCTTGACTCCTGTCTTACCCACAAGACCAAATTACCACTCAATTTCATGCTGTGTGAATAATAGTGCAAAACCATAAATTTTCTTTAAATCTCTAGTTGTATTTTATTTAAAATTCTCTTTGAATACCCTCTACCCTTATATTTATAACTTGCTCATATTCCAGTTTTTGGCATACACAGGCTCTGGATTACTTCTGTAGGTCCCACTTAATATTAAATAATAGAACAATAATTCGTGTTAGTTTCACATGCCAGTAATTGTGGTCAGCGCTCAGGAAAATGCACTAATATTACATGTTTAATTTTTCTATAAGAATTTTAAATTCTGATTGGAGGAAACAAACCGAAAATTTTGAAACAAATGGTAATGACATTATATAATAACAGAACACATATTGGATATTGAGTTAAAAGATGTAGTCACACACATTCTAACAGTGGATAAATGTGAGATTTGATGGTGAGTTATCTGACTTCTCTGAGTCTCTATTTTCTCATTGAATAAAAAGACATAGTAGCAGCAATATTATAGAATTATTGTAGGGGATAATTAGAAAACTTATAAACAAATATCTAGTCCAAAAAGAGGCAGTATAAAGTACTCATTAAAGGCATGGGTTTGGCAACTAGATTACCTGATTTTATAACTTTGGTTCTGGCATTTACTGTGCAACTTCAGGTGAGTATCCTAACATCTATGTGCCTCAGTTTTCTCATTTAGAAAATTGAAATAGCAATAATACTTACCTGTAGGTATGAAAAAATGTTAAATGAAAGTATATAGTTCATATATATGTTTATAATATATAACAAAGCATAAATATTATATATATTATATAGATAGATAGATAGATAGATGATAAATAGATATAGACAGATAAAACAGAATCTGGTACATATAAACACCATATGAGTACAATCATGCTTCCCATAATAAGAATATAATACATATTTGCTTCCAGGTATTATCAACTAAAAACAGAGGATTTTAAAGAAGAATGAGATCAGAATGGGCTCCAATAAAAGCAAATGCTTTCACAAATAAAGACTTTGCTTAAAGTGATCATTAAATGATCACAGAATCACCCAGCCCACAAAGATATATTTATTTAAAGCCAAGAGCCATATAGAGTTATAGGCAATAAAAGTACAAAGTTAAATAAATCCTGGTCTAATAGGGCATCAGTTATGTAAGTAAATATGGATTGTTCAGTGTTTTCAATGAGCTAGCACAGGTAAATGTAAAAGTGAGGGCCACGGGGAAGAAGCTGTTTTCCTGGGAAATCAGGACTAGTCCTCATCTTAGTGTATTTAACAAATACGGATAAAATGCCTAGTATGTCAGGTCCTATGCCATATAGTCCTTGGGAAATAGAAAACTAGACAAGAAAATTTGCTCCTGCATTGTTACTGTTGTTCAGTCACTAAGTCATATTCAGCCCTTTGTAACCCCACGGACTGAAGCACACCAGGCTTCCCTGTCCTTCACTATGTCCCAGAGTTTGCTCAAACTCATGTCCATCATGAGTCATGATGCCATCCAGCCATCTCATCCCCTTCTCCTCCTGCCCTCAGTCTTTCTCAGCATTGGGGTCTTTTCCAATGAGTCAGCTCTTGGCATCAAATGGCCAAAGTATCAGAGCTTCAATATCAGCATCAGTCCTGCCAAGGAATATTCAGGGTTGATTTCCTTTCTCTCCAAAGGACTCTCAAGAGTCTTCTCTAGCACCATAGTTCAAAAGCATGCGTGCACACTCAGTCACTAAGTTGTGTCTGACTCGTGGTGACCCCATGGACTATATCCTGATAGGCTCCTCTGTCCTTAGGATTTTCCAGGCAGGAATGTGGGAGTGGCTTCCTTCTCCAGGGGATCTTCCTGACTTAGGGATCAAACCTGTCTTTCCTGCATCTTCCGCATTGAAAGGTGGATTCTTTGCCACTGAGCCGTCTGGGAAGCCCAGATGTAGAGTTCAGTACATGTAGAGTTAAATGGGCTTCCCTGGTGGTAAAGAGTCCACCTACAATGTGGGAGTCCTGGGTTTGATCCTAGGGTTAGGAAGATCCCCTGGAGGAGGGCAAGGCAACCCATTCCAGTAGTCTTGCCTGGAGAATCCCCATGGATAGAGGAGCCAGGCGGGCTATAGTCCATGGAGATGCAAAGAGTTGGACCATAGTTGAGCACTTAAGCACACACAGAGTTATGTGTAAGGTCATAGGTATATGTAGAGTTCAGATGAAAGAACTGGATGTTTGCTTTATGTTATTTTTTAGGAGAACTAATTACTTGCTAAGCTCTCCTTTCAAAGAAATATCAGGACTTAGCAAATATTAGATGCAAGTCAAATAATCTTGGACTTTCCTGATGGCTCAGACAGTAAAGAATCTGCCTGCGATGCAGGAGACCAGAGTTTGATCCCTGAGTCAGAAACATTCCCTGCAGAAGGGAATGGATTCTGTTCCATTAAGTTTCTCAGTTGTGTCCAACTCTTTGTGACCCCATGGACTGCAGCATGTCAAGCTTCCCTGTCCATCACCAACTCCCAGAATTTACTCAAACTCATGTCCATCAATTCAGTCCATCCAACCATCTCATCCTCTGTCATCCTCTTCTCCTCCTGCCCTCAGTCTTTCCCAGCAACAGGTCTTTTCCAATGAGTCAACTCTTTGCATCAGGTGGCCAAAGTATTAGAGCTTCGGTTTTAGCATCAGTCCTTCCAGTGAATATTCAGGACTGATTTCCTTTAGGATTGACTGGTTTGATCTCCTTGTAGTCCAAAGAACTCTCAAGGGTTTTCCCCAACACCTCAGTTCAAAAGCATCGATTCCTCTGTGCGCAGCTTTCTTTATGGCCCAACTCTCACATCCATATATGACTACTGGAAAAACCATAGCTTTGATTAGATGGACCTCTGCCAGCAAAATCATGACTCTGCATTTTAATATACAGTCTAGGTTTGTCACAGATTTTCTTCCAAGGACAAGCATCTTTTAATTTAATGACTGCCATCACCATGTGCAGTGATTTTAGAGCCCCCCCTAAATAAAGTCTCTCACTGTTTCCCCATCCATTTGCCATGAAGTGATAGGACTGGATGCCATGATTTTAGTTTTTTGAGTATTGAGTTTTCTGCCAGCTTTTTTACTCTCCTCTTTCACTTTCATCAAGAGGCTGTTTAGTTCCTCTTCGCTATCCATTCCAGTATTCTTGCCTGGAGAATCCCTTGGACAGAGGAGCCTGGTGGGCTACCGTCCACAGGATTGCAAAGAGTCATACATGACTGAGCAACTAATGCTTTCACTTTTCACTTGTTTTCAAATTATCTTGCAATATCTTCTCATAACACTCCACCATGCTCAGGATCATGAAGAGGAGGATTGAGCGAAGCTTCGCCTGGATCACTGAGTCCTTTGACATGTTTAGCCTTTGGACTAATTTCTGCCTACTATTCAGAGAGAGAAAGAACTTTTAGAGTCATCTTTTTGCCTTCTGCTACTCCTCTGGGCAGGGAAAAAAAATTCTTTGCAATGAATGCAATGTTTCTGAAACATCTGAATATTGAACATATATTTTGTATGTTTTGAAATAGATTTAACTGAATTCATATTCAGTGACCTAAAAATGCAAGGCATCTGGACCAGCTGGGGAAGTTTGAGCTCAGGGCTAGAGTTGGTTGATACTGAGTTATCAGGACCAATCTCATGCCCTCCTGCAACTTTTCTTTCTCAAATAATGCTAGCATCAGGCTACAGACCAGGCCTCCTGCTGGATGTTGAAGACTTTCCTGCTGTTCTCTCCAACTGAGTCATCAAGAGAGATTTTGATTTATATTACATATGCATCAAGGAAATGTGTTACAGCCAGGAATCTAATTTATCCTCTGATTTCTGACCAAACATTGTGATTCACCATTCTTTCTAGTGAGATGTGATTAAAGTGGTCCTTAGCTATAGCTTTTTGGAAATGTAAGTTGGTACGGAATGTTTAAAAGGAAATTGTGCAAAATCTTCATTCTTGCCTGAGAATCCTACTTCCATCAGTAATAGCAAATGGAATTTACAAGCGGCAAATCTGGTTTTTAATTCTATTATACCACTTAATAATTGTGAAAAAAATCATTAACCTCTCTTGAGCCTCAGTTGCCTCATCAGTAAAATGCCATTTAGTGTCAAGGGATTCAAATGGAACAAAGTATCTAAGGTTTTTAGCATAGAAGCTGAAATAGAGTGAGTAGCTTTGATACAGCAACTCTTTCCTCCCCTTTCTTGAAATGCACTCTGCTTAATTTAGATATGTATGCCTTTTCTCTTAAAATCTTTGTTTATATTTATGTGTGTATGCATTTTTGCTGTTGTTCAATCACTAAGTTGTGTCCAATTGTTTGTGACCCCATGGACTGCAGCATGCCAGGCTTCCCTGTCTTTCAGTATCTCCTGGAGTTTGCTCAATCTCGTATTTCTTGAGTCAACAATGCCATCTAACCATCTTATCCTTTATCATCCCCTTCTCCTCCTACTCTCAATCTTTCCCAGCATCTGGTCTTTTCTGATGAGTCAGTTCACATCAGGTGGCCAAAGTATTGGAGCTTCAGCTTCAGCATCAGTGCTTCCAATGAATATTCATGGGTGGTTTCCTTTAGGATTGACTGCTTTGATCACCTTGCAGTACAAGGGAGTCTCAAGAAACTTCTGTAGCACCGCAGTTCGAAAACATTCATGCATGCTCTGTCGCTAAGTCATGTATGACTCTCTGTGACCCCAAGGACTGTAACCCACCAGGCTCCTCTGTCCATTGGATTTTCTAGGCAAGAATACTGGAATGAGATGCCACATCCTTCCCTACAGGATCTTCTTGATGACCCGTGACTGAAACCCATCTCTTGCATATCCTGAACTGCCAGGCAGATTCTTTACTATGGAATGACCTGGGATGCCCACATCAGAAAATATGTACATATTAAATCTTCTTTGTTTTTAATACTGTGGACATTCATTAAGCACAAATTATTTTCTAAACGTTTTGTAAGCCACCAGAAATAGAAGAAGTTACTTTTCAATAACCTGAACTGTACTTCCTTCTGGGAAGAGGCAGTACAGGGAGACAGCACAAACTTCACATTATGAGCATCACTGAGTTATACTGTGATGCTTTCCTCAAAGAGTTCTATTTGGTACTATAAGTCTTTAGTACTTGGACATTTTACAGAGTTAATGTTATCAATGACCTTTACAAAAACTCTATGGGGCAGGAAAGTTGAAACAGAAAGCCTCATTTACAAGAGATAAAAGATAAAATGTCTTGATCAAAGTAACATGATTGCTTCTGTCATATGAATACCTTAGCCTTAGACTCCAAGCTTAAGGGTTATTTTACATTTTTCTTCTTAAATATCTAACTTTTGACATAATTGTATTTACCTATCGATGAACTTCAGGTCACAGACATTTCCTCTATCCAAGCACAGCAATCTCTTGGCCCTGACCTAGGTTCATTTACCTAGAATAAACTTTGGGCTTTTAGAAAATAAACAAATCCAAGATGAAGGAATTCTATCTCAGTGGTAATTTGACTATTTCTTATAGCTCCCTGGCCATCTAGGATGATAATTCACAGTAAGCCAGGTGCTAGACTAATATTTGAGAGACAGGAGTGATCTTATGGCAATTAACAGGAAAAATATAGCTGATTTTAAAAAATGCCTATATATGTTTTAAGAATCATGAAGATTATTGTATTAGCTTAGATGCTAGTGTAGGTTTAGATCCAGGGACAGAGTGATCTACAAGTTTGAATGTTTAAGATAATAAAAAAAAATATTAAGCTACCTATTTAAAATTTACTTAGGCCATGAATAACAAAACCAAATTCCATGTGAATCCAAGCAGTTTCTCATGCCTTTACTGAGCCTAGTATAGGATTTTCTCTGTCATTCATTTTATTAATAATTATTGATTGACCATTTTCTTTATTTCTGGCATGGTTTTAATTTTTGAGGACATGGTAGAAAATAGACTTAACTTCTTTTATTGAAGAATTTGCTATTTAATGAAAGACACAGATGAGTAAACTTGTGATACAGTAGAGTCTATTATACACTGATTAAGGGAAGTACAGGAAAATGTAAGAACACCTTGGAGGAAAAACTGACCATATTTGAAGTGGTCTAGAAGGTTTTTCCACAGTTTATTGTGATCCACATAGTCAAAGGCTTTGGCATAGTCAATAAAGCAGAAATAGATGTTTTTCTGGAACTCTCTTGCTTTTGTGATGATCCAGCAGATGTTGGCAATTTGATCTATGGTTCCTCTTTTCTAAATCCAGCTTGAACATTTGAAAGTTCACTGTTCACATACCAGTTGAAGACTGGCTTGGAGAATTTTGAGCAATACTTTGCTAATGTGTGAGATGAGTGCAATTGTGCAGAAGTTTGAACATTCTTTGGCATTGCCCTTCTTTGGGATTGGAATGAAAATTGACATTTTCCAGGTCTGTGGGCACTGCTGAGTTTTCCAAATTTGCTGGCATATTGAGTGCAGCACTTTCACAGCATCATCTTTTAGGATTTGAAATAGCTCAACTGAAATTCCATCACCTACACTAGCTTTGTTCATAGTAATACTTCCTAAGGCCATCTTGAGTTCGCAATCCAGAATGTTTGGCTGTAGGTGAGTGATCACACTCTTGTGGTTATCTAGGTCATGATGATCTTTTTTGTATAGTTCTGTGTATTCTTGCCACCTCTTCTTAATGTCTTCTGCTTCTGTTAGGTCCATACCATTTCTGTCCTTTATTGTGTCCATCTTTGCATGAAATATTCCCTTGGTATCTCTAATTTTCTTGAAGAGATTTCTATTATAGTATAGTCAGATATTTTGCCCCTGCAAAAAGCTCTCTTCCAGAGAGGAGGCATATATGTTTTATCCCTCCTCCCATGGAGTTCTCCAGGCAAGAATACTGGTGTGGTAGCCATTCCTTCTCCAGGGACTTACTTGTCTTGACCCTGGGATTAAACTTTGGTCTCCTGCATTGCAGGAAGATTCTTTACTGTATGAATCACCAGGGAATTCCCTCATCCTAGGCTGAATTGCAAAAAAATTCAATGGCTTTTATTATGTTATTCCTTTCCCACCTTTCTTTCTTTCTAATTCTCAGTTTCATCTAGTAGCTATTAGTAATACATCTCAGCCAGTTTTTCCTCCATTTCCTGACTCAGCTGTAACTTTTTTCTTTAAATATTCCTGCTCTTTCCCCCAGACAGGAACAGAAATGTTTCTAGAAATAAAGGTTACACAATACATCTTCAAGAGCTTTTTAAATCTCTGGTGATGGTGTGGGACTTACTTTCACTGTGACATTAGGAAAATGCAATCATATCCTACTGAATGAGAGTTTAAAATAGTAGATTAGTAATGCCATTATGGGCTCCAACTCTTGCTTCCTTTATACAGTGGTTCTGTACAAAATTGATCACAGACACATTATAATAAGCAAGTTCAGGCTGAGGAATTTGAGCCATCAGGATGGAAACAAAGCCATTACCACTAGGATAACATCAGATTAAACAAACACACCATGCCAAATGCTTTGAGGGACTGGGAGATATTTAACATGGCTTTAGCCCATAATTCCACTGCTATCTCTAGGTCAGGGGAAGGTTATCTCATAGCTAAGCAGAACACAAATTTGTTCTCCTGTTTGGAGTCTGGCAAAGCAAATTTGTTGGGCAGTGGGTAGTTTGGGAGTGTTGTCACTGTCTGAGGTGATACATCTTAAGTTTATTTTGTCCCTGAAATGCAAAGTCCTAGCCTAACTGTGTTGCTCAGACACATGTACAATGGATTTTCATACTTTGCTCTGAAAGATTATTTTGCAAAGACCCTTACCTGAGACAAGGAAAGCTCTGTGTGTTTGAATTATTGCCAAAATATCTGAAATTTTTCTTAAGGAGACAGAGGTTTTAATTTGAGATCTTCTCTGAACTCTGTGGTAATTTTGACATCTGGTTACTGTTTGTTGGAGAAAACACATGTGTTTGGGGGATAGGAAAGGAAATGAGAGCAGCAAGAAGGGGAAGGAGGGATAAACAGAATGCTGAACCTTTACATGTGCTCAAGCAGAGACATTTCCCATACATTGTCTCATATGCTCTTTCCAAAAATGAGTGTGTCATCAGTCCTGCTTTGTTGATAAGTACCTGAGAATCAAAGAAATTCAGTCTCTTTCCAGAGACTAAACTGTTGCAGAAAAGTTCTAGAATGTGAAGCCTTTGAATGAAGCATTCTTTCGAATACTGATACATAGGGGAATTTTATGGCAAGCAAAAGCACTTTTTAAAAAATGATCTACACCAGAAAGCCATATTAGCTTACATATTAAAATGAAAATAACTAAAATATTTTATTTTTCTGTTTTAAATAAGTGTATAAGCATGCTTTTGCTAAAATAGAACAAATAGTGATGCCTGTAACCCTGTATATTCTTCATTTAAATCAATACTACTCATGATCTTAGTATTTGGGGTTCATTGAAATAGCTTATTGAGTTGATAGGCTTTGTGTTTTATTACTGTTTTAATGCTAAGGACTACATTCACTCAGTCTTTCATAAATGGGTGAAAATTAGTTTTCTTATTAAGAAATTATGCCATTGATGAAATCCAGCACCACTTCCACTGCTGGTGTCCCACCTGCCCAATGTCCCTGATGCAAACAACTCTAATATAAATAATTCCCCGTATGTGTATGTGTGTGCTCAGTTATATCCAACTCTTTGCAATTGCAGAATTTTCCAAGTAAGGATGCTGGAGTGGGTTGCCATTTCCTACTCCCTGACCCATGGATCAAACCCATGTCTCTTGCACCACCTGCACTGGCAGACAAGCTCTTTACCTTTGCACCACCTGGAAAGCCCTCAAATAATCCCCTTATAGGGATCTAAATCTGTTACTTGCAGAGAAAAAGCTTTGAACATAAATTTATATGATGCTTTTGTTCAATCATACATCAAGTGTCTGTTGGATATTTATGTCCTATAAAAGAACCATGGGATGCATTTTATAGAACAAATGTCTTTTATATAATGCTGGCCACAAGTGTGTTTATATAATGTCATCTACAAATGCCCATATGGTTAGATATCTAAACTCTTCTTAAAAAGAACACTAGCAAGAATTTATGCCAGAATTGGGTCTGTGGATACCTTCATTTATTTCCCCTTTGCTTTCTTAGTTTGAATCTCCTAAATATCACCCCTTAACTGACTTCTCTGCCACAATCTCTTTAAGACCTCACCAAGCTATCTTTATTTTGATCATGGCACTGGACAGATTTTCCAAAGTATTCTTGGATTATATCTTCTCAGTCTAAAGTTTTTTAATATTTTGTCAAGGGGAAAAAAATTCCAGTTTTGCTAGCACATCATTCAGAGCTTTTTATAACTCAACTGCTACTTGTATTCCATCCTTTAAAGAGTAGCTAATACTTCAAGAACATTCTGCTACTTTAGGAAAGGTTTTTCCAACGCAGCAAAAATGTATGTGTCTCACTTCCTTTTTTCACGGTCTTGACTGACAGAAAATTTGTCCTTTCCTCCCCTTTGCCCATTTGGGAAACTTTTCATGAACCCTAAATACCAATTTCTAATGTCTTTGCTTTTCCATAGTTTCCCCCCACCCCCTGTACTCCTCAGACAGATTAAACTGTTCTCTCCTTTTTGTTTCCAATGCACTGCAGATATACTTCTATTATAACACTTAACACATTATTAACAAAAAACTGCAATGCAACTCATTTGGCCCCAGTAGATTATGAGCTCATTTGTCTTTGTCCCATTCATCTTTGTATTTTTACAGCTTAACAAAATTCTTGGTCCAGGTTAGATACATTATGCATGTTTGCTGAATTGCTAAATTAAATTTGGATCCATTGCTCTTTTCCTAAGGCTCCCATGTGACTAGGGTCTCTTGTTTGGTCCTTAGCATATAATATGTCGATAGCATAGGGGCATAGGAGTACTTCCCATAGTAAATATTTCAGTGTCTAGTTATTACTATAATCTTTTGCTGACTGTTACAAATGAACTTTCTTTGTTTCTTCTTCATCTTGATTTATAACCAATTTTATGTTCCAATATTGTCTATTTCTGTGATTAGCACATTGCATCAGCATCTGCCTCTACCAACATCATTGTAATTCTTTGAGTAGTAGTTTTATGTATTTTCCCATGCTTTTTTTTTTTTTTGCTACAATATCTGCAACTCTTGTAGTTGGTAACTGGAAGGCAGAATTTTTCCTTGTAGAAAACTCTTTGGAGAGCTAGAGAATTAGCCTCTTCATTCTTTAATTAATTAATTGATCAGATATTATCTAAGATTTTCCTAAGTACATGCCACTAAATGGTATACCATGGAAGGAAAAAATATGGTACACCATATTTTGTCCAATAATGGTCAAAATAATAATTATGGTCCAAACCTCAAGATCTCTATTAATTTTTGATGAGCTAGCAGCTGTTCATAAGTAACTCTAATAAATGATTAAATGCTAGACCATTGGTAAGAATCACAGTTTCCTGGTGATTCTGAGAAATCAGTGTCTTTATAAGGCAATTTCCTCCACTAGACTGCAAAGACAACCACAGGTCAGCTGGGGAGATGTGTGGTGGGGATTATGCTATATCTAACACTCAGAACTCTAGGCTGTGATCCAAGGTGCTGAAACAATTAAGGGGCCAAGTATATAGTGTTCACATCTAGGTGAAGTGAAATATTGAATTGATGAGGTGGGTTTTTTTTTTTTTTGTATATGTACAACTAAAGGTCCTTGTCAAATATCCCTCATGACTAGATCAAATGTCCGTTAACTAGAGTTAAGGAGTAGGTCCCATATATGTACAGCTGGCATCTTTATTTGACCAAAAGTCTTGGTGGTTGGGATTCTGTAAGATTTAGTGAGTTTCTTTTCATGCCTACACCTTTGCTCAACCATATATGGACCATGACTTCATCCCTCTTCATTGTCCAGGCAACTCCTTTTCATAGTGTAGGACTTAACCAAACAGAACATCCTCATGGAAGTGTTTCATGAATCCCCAAACTGATGTAATACCTTGTCTTTGTGTTGCATTATCTTGTGTATACTTCCACTGTAAAGCTGACTACACTGAATGTTACATTTTATTTTACTAATTTTTATTTTTAATCACAGTGTTATGAACCTCATTACTTTCTATCTTCTTTTATTTTTAACGTATCATCTTCTTCCTTTCCTTCTTTCCTCCTTTACATCTGTATGCATCGCTTAAGCACTTAAGAGTCACTCAGGGTCAGGGAGTACAGAGCATCACTCTGCAGGTGTGTTGAAGGAGAATACAAAATGAATCTAGAGAAAATATTTTATAAAAATAAAATGAGACATGAAAAAGTATAAAAAATGTTACTACCATTTATTTCCTTGTTAATAAATACTAGTTACTGTTATTTTATTTCTAAGACTTTCTTTACTTGCAAAATGAAGATTATCTAGTCATAGAGTTGCTGGGAGGATTACATGAGCTATATCTAAGCATAAGACCAGAAACTATAAAACTCCTAGAGGATAACATAGGCAAAACACTCTCTGCTATAATCCAAAGCGGGATACTCCATGACCCACCTCCCAGAATATTGGAAATAAAAACACGAATAAACAAATGGGACCTAATTAAAATTAAAAGCTTTTGCACAACAAAGGAAACTATAAGCAAGGTGAAAAGACAGCCTTCAGAATGGGAGAAAATAATAGCCAATGAAACAACAGACAAACAATTAATCTCAAAAATATACAAACAACTCCTGCAGCTCCATTCTAGAAAAATAAACAACCCAATTAAAAAGTGGGCCAAAGAACTTAACAGACATTTCTCCAAAGAAGATATAAAAATGGCTAACAAACACATGAAAAGATGCTCAACATCACTCATTATCAGAGAAATGCAAATCAAAACCACAATGAGGTACCACTTTACACCAGTCAGAATGGCTGCCATCCAAAAGTCTACAAGCAATAAATGCTGGAGAGGATGTGGAGAAAAGGGAACCCTCTTACACTGTTGGTGGGAATGCAAACTAGTACAGCCACTATGGAAAACAGTGTGGAGGTTCCTTAAAAAGCTGCAAATAGACCTGCCATATGACCCGGCAATCCCACTGCTGGGCATATACACCGAGGAAACCAGAATTGAAAGAGCCACGTGCACCCCAATGTTCATCGCTGCATTGTTTACAATAGCCAGGACATGGAAGCAACCTAGATGCCCATCAACTGACGAATGGATAAGAAAGCTGTGGTATATATACACAATGGAATATTACTCAGCATTAAAAAAAAATTCATTTGAAGCAATTCTACTCAGATGGACGAAACTGGAGCCCATTATCCAGAGTGAAGTAAGCCAGAAGCAAAAACAACAATACAGTATATTAACACATATATATGGAATTTAGAAAGACAGTAATGAGAACCCAACATGGGAGACAACAAAAGGAACGCAGATGTATAGAATAGACTTGTGGACTTTGTGGATGAGGGTAAGGGTGGGATGAGATGGGAGAAGGGCATTGAAGCATGTTAATTGTCATGTGTCTAATCAATCGCCAGCCCAGGATTGATGCTCGGGACTGGTGCAGCGAGATTTCCCGGGGGGGAGGGAGGAGGGAGGGGGGACCCGGAGGGGAAGCATATGTAAACCCATGGTGATATCATGACAATGTATGGCAAAAACAATAATAAAAAAAAAAAAAAAA
>ML661325.1:10766807-10874629 GCA_007570785.1 Antilocapra americana | reverse complement strand
AACCCTTTTTCACTATTCTTGCCTTCACTGTAGGATTTAGTTTCTGCTTCTATTATGGCTTACCCTGCCTTGTACACTTGTTTCCTGTGAATAGGGATTGGTCTACTCCATTCACTACACTTGAAATAAGACCACACACAATTGCTATAACACCTTCAATAAATTGAAGCATTTTGGAGAAGTCAAAAAAAAAATAAAAAAAAAATAAAATGAGACATGAAAAAGTATAAAAAATGTTACTACCATTTATTTCCTTGTTAATAAATACTAGTTACTGTTATTTTATTTCTAAGACTTTCTTTACTTGCAAAATGAAGATTATCTAGTCATAGAGTTGCTGGGAGGATTACATGAGCTATATCTAATATACCTATCTCTGTGTCTATATATCGCTGCTGTTGTTCAGTAACTCAGTTGTGTCTGACTGTGCAACCCTGTGGACTGCAAGACACCAGGCTTCCGTGTCCTTCGCTATATATGCCACTTAGCAAATTTCTGTTGCTTGGTAACTATATAATACATAGTAGCACTTAATATTCTAAGCTGGTTCTTAAATAATAAGTAGAATTAAGACTGACAGGTCTGAGGGGGACTGACTGGTATTCTCTAGTCATTGGCTCTGTTCAATGATGCAGGGATAATTTATTTCAGGGTCTTGTTTCTGAAGCTGAGTTGAAGAGTTTCATAGAGAAGAGACTTGGTAAAAATCAAAATCAGGCCCTGATTGAGCCTGGGAGTCTTGCTGTGTGGCAAAAGTTTCTGGCAGCAGTCTTAACGGTTTGGTGCCAAAAATGCCTGCACCTGTCGCACCTGTGAGGTAGAAAAACACGGTAAGCACAAAGGGTGATAATGACAGGAAACAGAAATCTTCATACTGAAATCTTAATTGCATGAAAGATGTTAGACAATGAGGTTGACATCATATAATTTTGGATGTGTGTGCAATCAGTTTCCTAGGTAGTTATTCTGCGCTGGTTTACTTTCCCCTGTTCCTTAGGATATTCTACTCTGCCAGTGCTCCCAAATCCAGCTTTTTTCTCAACTTTTTCTTTACCAGCTTCTCATGGTGCCTGGAGCAGGGCTATGAATGTTTCCTGAGCTTTAACCCATGTCCAGGGATTGGAGGGGTAACTGCACGAGAAGCACTTATTGACGAAACTGTCGATAGCTGAGATCTTAGACCAGACCCCACGCTCCTAGCACTGCCTACAGGGGCCTCTGCAATCTAACCCCAGTCAGTCTGCCTCATGATTTCTGCTGTCCTGATGCATCTAATCATCATTACCTCATGACAGCCCTTGTCTCCACAAATTGGTATATGTTTTCCCATTTGTAATGTGTTAACCTTCACCTCATCTCAGTTTGTATCCCTGCACAATTTCTGGGGCTTAACTATTGAGAGCTTGAACCCTGAAATCACAAACCAACTTACATTAACATTTCCTAGTGTAGAGCCTATTTAAATTAATATAACACACATTACGTAGTGTTAAAAAATACAATAAGTAATAAGTATTGTGTACTGTATCCTGCTATAGTCTAAGGTTAGAGCTAAGATATTTACAATCCATCTATCCATTCAACATAAAATTATTGAGTGCCTGATTTTACCTTGCTTTGATATAAATGCTGAAGACAGATTTTGTCCCTTCACAAAGTTCACCAACACATTCTCGCACAATGCTTGGAAAGGGTATAAAGCACTCAGAAAGTAGAAATTTATTTAATATTCAATTGAATGTTAATTTAATTTAATGAATTTATTTCTTTAATGTTTATTAAAAAACCTTTTTTTAAAGAGACTTTTTGGTATACTCTTAGGAGAATTCAATGGCATCTCTTTTCTTCTGCCTTAGTAGTCTGTACTTGCTACTTAAGATATTGCTAGCTTTTTGTCTGTCTCTCCCATGAGCCCTGGACACTGAAAATGATACCTTATGTATATCAGAACCTCTAGAACAGGAGTGTCAAATTCAGCACCACTGACATGCTGAGATGGATAATTTTTTGTTGTTGGGTGGATCCAAACTGTCCTATGGATGATAAGATATTTTGAAGCATCCCTCATTCCACCCACCAGATGTATTAGCATCCTTTTAGCAGTGACAAACAAACAAACAAACAAAAACAATGTATCCACATTGCTAGACATCCACTGAGGATGAAAAGTATCCTCAATTGATAATCACTGTGCTTCTTGATCTAGACCTGTGGCAACTACAGAGTAGTCAGTAGTTAAACAAGGAATACAAAGTAGTTAAATAAGGAATACAAACAGAGGTAGGAAGCAAGAGAGAAAAATGTCAAGTGAAAAAATGAAAGGTAAAGAGGGATGGAGGCAAAGAAGGAGGGGAAGGAAACTAGCATCTACTAAGTCATCGAAATGTGATAGGCACTGAGCTAAGTACATGACATACATGACTCCTGCAATCCCCACCACAGGCAAATAAGATCGATGTCTTAGTACACAGAGTTCCAAAATAAGGAGCTGGCAGCCCAGAGACACCAAGTAGTAACCCAAGACCATGTAAGCAATAAGTGAGGGAGCCAGTATTTACCTTCAGCCTGCCTGATTCTTGAGACAGTCCTCCTAAAAATAAAAAGGAAAGGAGGACACAGTGGAGACAGACAGAAAAGAATGTGAAAGGGATAAAATTAGCACAATTCCCAAGTTACCACAGGGGTGGGGGAGTGGAGATGGAACTTCCAACAGGGATGGTAATTCAAGGAATACAGAGACTATCACGAGAATTTGCCCTGAACTCCTGGTCGTCAAGGGCAAAACACACAGCCAGCCAGCGGTAGACTGGGTCAGGAGTGGTTTGCTCCCTGTCCTGGGCATCTGGCCTCTTTTCAACACACACCTCCTTATGTGATGAAGAGTCAGTAGACTCAGACGCATAACTACCTGGAGCCCATGGATGCGTATGTGTACCATGGGCTCTTGGGATCTCCGTGTCTACTGTCTCGATTTTCCCATTACCTCCTACTGCTATTATTTTTTTGGAGGCACATCTTAGGGTCATGTGGCCACAGGATGAATGTGTGTAGAAATATGGGTGGAGTTTGAATATGTGGATGGGGGATTCACACAGGTGTCCCCAAGGCGCTCATTGTGGGATGAGCCAGAGGGAGCAGAGAAGACACTCAACTGCAGATTTGGGACCAGGGGTTGTGGTTTAGGAGACATATCTGCTAGCACTACCGCGTCTAGCTCAGAACTCCAAGAAGTGTAATATTTCTAAGATCAAGTTTGATCTTTCAGGTCAGAAGGTTAAATACCTTTAACTATGCCATTGTTTGATTTATAGCTCTTAGATATTTCCGTCGACAGTATGGGGTCTGCGATCTATAGCTATCTGGGCCTCATAATGAGATTGAGTAAACGTGAAAGAACAAAAGAGGGAAACCCACATATAAAGTCAGTGATTTTATCCACCAGCTCTATGAAACAGATTTCTGAGTCCAGTAGACAGTTTTCATTTTTTCCTAAAAGGATCTGAATCCTTCATCATAGGATAAGTCTGAGTGTGGCAGGCAAATGCGATTCATTAGAAAATATGCTGGTCTTAAAAGGACGAAAAATAAGGATTCAGTAGTTTTTCTTCTGTAATGATGTGTCTTTGATTGAGTGATGATTTCTATCTCTGACCCTTAGTTTCTCATCCATGAATCATATATAGGGATACCTGCCTTCATGATGGCCATGAAACAGAGAGATTGTGTTCAGTGTTGATCACAGAGATGTCCATGCTATAGTTGCTCAGAAAATGGCAGCTGTTCCTACTGGTTTCCATCCTCTTAGCAATGACCTCCAATAGCTTTGATTTCATCAGGTGCCTTTCCAGAAGCACTCAGAACACAGAGAGAGTTTATTTTGAATGAATATCAATTCAGTCGTAAATGACTTTAGCAGATAATTTTCTACTCACAGTTAGAAGCAGATTGTACATCAGAAAAGTATCTGCTCATTCTGCAGAGAAGGGAAGGGACAATGAAGACTGTGGGTGTAGAAATTTCTCTACAAGGTTGAAGATGAACCTCCCTTTACAAGGGTTTTTACCCAGGATAATTAATAGATACATACAGAAAGGAAGAAGGAAGATAGAAAAGAATGCAGTATGTACTGCCTAATGCATCACTGGATGGGTCTCTAACATTCACCCATCACCTCCTGAACACATCAGTTCAGTTCAGTTCAGTTCAGTTACTCAGTCATGTCTGACTCTTTGCGACCCCATGAATCACAGCATGCCAGTCCTCCCTGTCCATCACCAACTCCCGGAGTCCACCCAAACCCATATCCATCAAGTCAGTGATGCCATCCAACCATCATCCTCTGTCATCCCCTTCTCCTCCTGCCCCCAGTCCTTCCCAGCATCAAGTCTTTTCCAATGAGTCAACTCTTCGCTTGAAGTGGCCAAAGTATTGGAGATTCAGCTTCAACATCAGTCCTTCCAATGAACACCCAGGACTAATCTCCTTTAGGATGGACTTCTTGCAGTCCAGAGGACTCTCAAGAGTCTTCTCCAACACCACTGTTCACCACAGTTCAAAAGCATCAATTCTTTGGCACTCAGCTTTCTTCACCATCCAACTCTTACATTCATACATGACCACTGGAAAAACCATAGCCTTGAAAAGATGGACCTTTGTTGGCAAAGTAATGTCTCTGCTTTTAAATATGCTATCTATATTGGTCATAACTTTCCTTCCAAGGAGTAAGTGTCTTTTAATTTCATGGCTGCAATCACCATCTGCAGTGATTTTGGAGCCCCCAAAATAAAGTCTGACATGTTTCCACTGTTTCTCCATCTATTTCCTATGGAGTCCTAAGCATATAGCACTCTGCTATGCACTTTGTATCCACCCTTTCATTCTTTCCTCACAACCAGCCAATAAAGAATGAGTCTGAATTATGCAGTTAATGCATACTAGAGAAGAACTTTATCCTCAGTCTGCTTACTCCAAATTACCTACTTTTCTGTAATATCATATTACACTTCAGTTGTATCTTTGTAAGGGCTCCCCACATGGCTCAGTGATAGAGAATCTGCCTTTAGTGCAGGGGACCCAGGTTTGATTCTTGGGTTGGGAAGATCCCTTGGAGAAGGGAATGGCTACCCACTCTAGTATTCTTACCTGGAGAATCCCATGGACAGAGAAGCTTGATGGGCTACAGTCTGTGGGGTCGCTAAGAGTTGGACTAAGCAACCAACATTCACTCACTCACTCATGTGCATTTATAAATTGATTTGATGGAAACATTGAACTCAGGATTTAAACTCAGGTCCCTGCCGTGATCCTGCCACTATAAAACAGAGGTCATTCATGCTATTTTACTGCAAAAGGGAATGCAATATTCTTAATCAGCATAGATTTTTACCTTATAGCCTCAGTTTCACTTCACATCTTAAAAGCATCAGAAAAAATATCGGTCTTCCCCCTTCCTGACAGCTGGAGAACAAGCAAGTTAAGATGGATACCTTGAGAGTTTGCATTAATAAAGGTACAATTATACTAGGCATGAAGAAGAGACATGCAGAGCAACTTTCTGTATTTAAATGAATTGTTTTGTGATGCAAATTAGTACTCTCTGCACTAATGAAGTGAATTCTTTAACTGCTTGAGTCATTTCTGGTTATCATTAAACCATAGAAACCCCATGAAAAGAATTTACAACTGAAGATGGTGAATAAAACAAGGTGATGAATAAAACAAACCCATTATAAGTTCACCAAATGGATGCAATTCAGCTATTGAAAAGTAAAGTTGTTTTTACATTTTCAGAGTCCATATTGTAAAACAGAAATAAAAGAAATGGTCCTAGCCAAGGAAGAAATAGCTAACAACTAATGCTCTGAATTCTACCGAAGCCACTTACTAGCCAAACCTCTTTACATTTCTATCATTATTCACTTAATAATAATTCATTGAGCATCTGTGTGCCACACATTTAACCCTGGATCCCTGGAGACTGTCTTCAAAAAGGACAAAGTCTAGTATGGAAGTAGATATGGAAGTTAACAAATGTCGGGTTTTGGGCAATTGTTTTAGTGAAGGTGGAGTGGTCTCAAAAAGCAGTGGTTCCATGAGAGAAGATACAGTAATATCTATTTATGCCTGGGAGTGAAGCAGACTTCACATGGGAGGAAGTTGACTTTACTCTCAACCCTGAATGAAGTATATGAGGTTGCAAAGTGTGTGAAGTTTAAGCATTTCAAAAACAAGAGTGAAGGAATTTCCTTGACAGTCCAGTGGTTAAGACTCTATACATCCAATGTAGTGGGTGTGGGTTCCATACATGGTTGAGGAACTAATATCTTGTGTAGTGTGGCCAAAAAAAAAAACAGAATAATGATAAAGCAGGGCATGGAACCAGAAATTCCACTGAGGCTTGATCAGAGGAAGAGAGGGAGAGAAGGAGGACTAGGTAGGACCTAGAGATACAGTAAGAGAGAGGTCAACCATAATTACAGTGGGTTGTGGATGTCATAGTATAGTTCAGCCTTTTTGCTAAAGGAGCTGAGGAAGCACTGAAAGATACTAAGTAGGAGAGAGATAAACCAAATTTTCTTTTCAAAAGTCTGTTTTTGAAGATAGCCTCCAAGGGACTGATGCAGACAATGAATTTGTCTCCATTTGTTCCAGTGAAAATTATATACCCATACCAAGAAAGAAGAGGGAATAGAAAAGATGGGGAGGGGATCTGGAACTAGGATGCTAAAAAATATATATATTTATTGCTCAAACCAGCTGAAGAGTTGCCCTTGAAAAATGTTCTCAGTATCCTAAAAGTGGATGCTTTAGAAGTCACCTAAGACACATATGTTCATGGCAACCACAGTCATCATCAGAAACTAATGGACTTTTAGGTCTTTGCCTGGTAACTCAGAAGGCAAAGATCTGCCTGCAATTCAAGAGATGCAGGTTGATCCCTGGGATGGGATGATCCCCTGGAGAAGGGAATGGCTTCTCCAGTATTCCTGCCTGGAGAATTCCATGGACAGAGGAGCCTGGTAGGCTACAGTCCATGGAGTCACAAATAGTTGGACATGACTGAGCAACCAACATAGTTACATAGTTTAGGTATATAGGTGACTGAGGCTTGCAGTGTAACCTAAGTGATTCTGTTCCTGGTTTATGTTATCACTTTTATTAGCTGGAGAAAGCCAAAGAAACAGAGCTAATAGGATAGGTATATAGAAAGCACATAGGCAGGTAGGTACACAGATAGACAGATTCTTAAAGAAATAGACCATATGATTGGGGGATGACAAGTCCAAAATCTGTGAAACAAGCTAGCAAGTTGCAGATTCAGGTAAGAGTTGACTTTGCATTTTTGATTCTAAAGGTTAGAAACATGAGCAGAATCTGTATGTTGCTGTATGGAGTATAAATTCCTTCTCTGAGATACGTTTTCTCTTAAACCCTTCAACTGATTGGGTGATGCCCACCCAAAATATGCACAGCAACTTCTTAAAGTCAATCGATTAGAAAAGTTAATTGTATGTGAAAAATATTTTTAGAGCAACATCTAGACTAATTTTTGACCAAAGCACTGGTCACCATTGTCTAGCCATGTTAACACATAAAATTAACTGTGACATCTTAACCATTCAGCCTTGATTTGAAGTTGACACAATTTTTATGTCCTTAAGTCCAAGTTTATTGTATTAAAATATTTGGATTTTACTTCACCTTAACTTTTTAACATTGCAGTTGCTGTAAACCTGATAGCTTTAACTAGCTTCATTCTCTTATTCCAGGTCATTCCAGTGGTTTATACATCTGACCAAGCTCTCTTTTTGAATTTTATCATCCTCCTAAGACTTTTTAGCTTCCTACTCATTCCCTTTACAAACATCTATGGACAAGTGTTTGTTTGTTCCCTTTTTGGGTTTGTTAGGCTTGACCAAATTGGTCAGATTTTTAAAATTGTCCTTCATATATATTTCAAGATGATCAGTCAAATTTATTGAGTTGTGTCAAATTACCAACCATTAGGCTAGGTAGGTTAGGCTAGGTGATGGAGAAAGTGAGAAAATGAAGATACTTCCTTTGCTTTCAAGGAATTGTTTTTCCATCTACTGCTATTAAGCCTTACTGTAGAGTCCAATAGTTCAATGAAGAACAAAGCATTCAGGGTGTGGAAAGGATTTCTGATAGAGGGACAGTCACTCATTTCTGTACAGAATGTGGTGACCTGCCTATTCTAAGGATTTCTCTGGTGGCTCAGCTGATAAAGAATCCACCTGCAATGCGGGAGACCTGGGTTCAATCCCTGGGTTGAGAAGATCCCTTGGAGGAGGGCATGGCAACCCAGCCTATTCTATGCTGCTGCTGCTAAGTCGCGTTAGTCATGTCCGACTCTGTGCGACCCCATAGACGGCAGTCCACCAGGCTCCTCTGTCCCTGGGAGTGTCCAGGCAAGAATACTGGAGTGGGTTGCCATTTCCTTCTCCAGTGCATGCATTCATGCTAAGATGCTTCCGTCATGCCTGACTCTGCTGCTGCTACTGCTGCTAAGTCGCTTCAGTCGTGTCCGACTGTGCGACCCCATAGACGGCAGCCCACCAGGCTCCCCCGTCCCTGGGATTCTCTAGGCAAGAACACTGGAGTGGGTTGCCATTTCCTTCTCCAGTGCATGAAAGTGTAAAGTGAAAGTGAAGTCACTCAGTCATGTCCGACTCTCAGTGACCCTATGGACTACAGCCTACCAGGCTCCTCCATCATGGGATTTTCCAGGCAAGAGTGCTGGAGTGGGGTGCCATTGCCTTCTCCATGCCCGACTCTGGGTGACCTCATAGATGGCAGCCCACCAGGCTCCTCTGTCCACAGGATTCTCTAGGCAAGAATACTGGAGTGGGTTACCATTTCCTTCTCCGAGTGTTCTATGGGAGGTGAAAAAATGTATACACACACACATTTCCCTGCCATACTAACCAATCAATAGGCCAGTGATTATTTTCAAAAAAGCCTATTGTAGAAAGTAAAAGATCTTTCTTTCTCCTTCTCAACAAAAAGTTACATCTGTTTCAGAGACTGTTATGCCTATAGAATGAAGCATAGAGAAGGACAAAAACACCAAGTATTGAAGGTCAGCAGTACCAGAAGCAATTTTAGATATCTTTTGCATGGAAAAGAATGTTTTTCAGTTGTATGATTACTTCTAGCCCATGGGATTCTGAACTGAGGAGCTACAGTGTTTGGGTGCTTGTAGAAGTTGCTATTAAATAATAATTTCTATTCACGAATCATTTATAATTGAAGGTAGAAGATGGTAACAATTGACATGTTGACTTCTCTTCAAACTTTCTTTAGAAACAATGGTGTCTAGAAGATACAGAAGTATCTTTTTTGCTCCCAGTCTACCTGTCTCATAATAAGGATACAATTGTTCCAGAATTGGAGACACTCATTTTCTCCGGTTTAAATAATAATTGGGCAATGAGACTAGGGAATGTGTGTGATGATAAAAAATAAAAGCTTAAAATGTAGTTATCTCACTCCATATTTTCCAGTAGTAAAACTCTCTCACACCTGTGTACCCTTGTTCACACAGAAGACATATCAATTTTAACCTAGTTTCATTAGAACCTGAAAGCTCCCAAGTAGCTAAATGATTTCCTCCCATTATAACAACTGATTTGACATTTATCCTTGTAAGAATCAAGTAAAGACTAATGATATTCCTTAGGACAGAAACTATCTTATGAAATATTGATGTGTTTGAAAATATTCTTTTGTATGAGTAAAGTCACTTGTTCTTTTAGATTTGTGTAATTTTAGAACAGGAAGAAAACTCGGTTTAATCTCAAGCTTTTGCATCTATTGGAAATGCAACCTCAGAAAAGTCCATAATCTTGGCAAGGGCATTTAAAGTGACATTTGATGGCCGAGTGGCATTTCAAGTCCTCCCTCTCTTTATCATCACACCTTTGTCTCTAGAAGCCTCCTCACACATTCTTCAGTGGTGCTCAGAGCTGCAAACCATGGGTGAATCAAAAGTAAAGTTTGAGTGTCTTGTCATCAAGTTTTAGGCTATCATGGTACTTAACATATAACTTGTCTACTTATAGCTCTGACTCACTATTATGGTCATGATTTCATTCAGGAAATGGGAGGGGGGAAAAAGAGGTGCTAGGTATTTTAAGCAGAAAGAGACTTAATATAGAACAAAAAAAGGTACTCACAAAATCATGAGCAGAACTGGAGTTGCAGAAGTCAGGGGACTGCCCTTGAACTATTGAATTGAAAGATACTCCACTGTAGCTGGCATCCAGAGCATAAGAAGCCACAGCAGCCTTCTTTAGCTGCTTTCTCAGCAACCTTTCACACATGGAAGCTAGAAGCTCAGTGCTGGCCATTAGGCATGCGCCTTCTCCATGAGACTTTAAGCTCTGTACAAACAGAGGATTGTAGCTATTCTGTTCAGAAGTAACCCCTAGTATCTATTATATTGTGTAGTACATAATATGCATCCAAAGAAATATTTGTTGAAATAATGAATAAAGTTATACATGAATAAGTTAGAAAAAATAACAATAGATTATATAAATTATCCTAGACCCAATATGACTGTGACTGTAAATTATTGTGTTTGATTCCAAAGCCTGATTAACCCTTCCAGTTTAACATAATTTAGACTGTGACTATAATAATTTAGACTGTGACTCTAAATTATTGTGTTTGATTCCAAAACCTGTTAACCCTTCCAGATTAACGTGCCTGCATGCTAAATCACTTTATTTGTGTCCGACTGTAGCCCCCCCAGGCTCCTCTGTCCATGGGATTCTCTAGGTGAGAAGACTGGAGTGGGTTGCCATGCCCTCCTCCAGGGGATCTTTCCAACCCAGGGATCGAACCCAAGGCTCTTACATCTCCTGCACAGGCAGATGTGTTCTTTACCACTAGTGTCACCTAGGAAGCCCACCTCCTCCACACTCATTTCTTATGACTTTATTTAGACACACATCATACACTGTAAGACATAACTTTAAACAACGGTTCCTTTCTACATGGTGCCTTTCTTTATTCACTTAGAAAATCTTGAGTATCCTTTTTTTGGAGGGAGGGCAGAGATGTACACAGATTCTCTTTTTTTCTCTTTATTTCTTTCTTTATTTTTTTACTTTACAATATTGTATTGGTTTTGCCATACATTGACATGAATCCGCCATGGGTGTACATGTGTTCCTCATCCAGAACCCCCGGCCCACCTCCCTTCCCATTCCATCCCTCTGGGTCATCCCAATGCACCGGCCCTGAGCACCCTGTATCCTGCATCGAACCTGGACTGGTGATTTGTTTCAAATATGATAATTTACATGTTTCAATGCCATTCTCTCATAATATTCCACCTTCACCCATAGAGTCCAAAAGATTGTTCTATACATCTGTGTCGCTTTTGCTGTCTTGTATACAGGGTTATCATCACCATCTTTCTAAATTCCATATGTATGTGTTAGTATACTGTATTGGTGTTTTTCTTTCTGGCTTACTTACTGTGTATACTTGGCTCCAGTTTCATCCACCTCATTAGAACTGATTCAAATGTATTCTTTTTAATAACTGAGTAATATTCCATTGAGTATCCTTTAAAGGACAGTTCAACTGTTACCTTCTAGAAAGTCTACCTAAAGTCGTAGTGCTGAGATACATTGCTCAAACTATTTATTATACTAGTCTTCTGAAAGTTTCAATAGCATAGGGATTTGAAAGAAGGTGGGGTGCTGAAAGAATCAGATAAACCTGAGGTCGAATCCTAGTGCTTCCATCTTCAGTTTTAAGACCTTGACCAAATTTTCTCTTTTGTATATTACTTTCTTCCTATTAAAAAATGATGATGGAAAGTCACCATATGTCTCTAAAAACTTAAGCATGGTGTTAGCTTGCTAAATAATCCTCTAGTGGATAATCCTCTTTTCTATTCTTTCTTTAAATATTCTTATTAGGAAAAATACTATCTTCCTTAAGCTCCTCTTTTCCCAACTCTTTTTATTATTATTCCCTGACCTTTGTTTTTGTGCCCTCTTCTATTTGGCCAGTACCATCCACCTCCAGGCTGCCTAAAATAGCTTCACTATGACAACTCACCTATGTGCTGGCTTCCCCTTGATATGTTTTATAGAAAGTCCTGGTGGCTGAAAATTATTTGTTATACTTCCATTGCATTTGATAATTCACAGAGAATATGCTCCCTCCCCACCTTTGATTTTAAGATCAAAGGGATTGTCATGAAGTGAATAATCGATGTCATAATATGAAAACCACTGGGCCAGATTTTTGGAAGATAAGGATGTTCTTGTTGCTATAATTATCTGTCAACACATGACAGATAACCTATGTTCTGAATATGTCCATGAAATCCCCAAATAATCAATGCAATTTTAAGACTTCAGGCACATTATCCAAGTGTGGCACAAATGATGGCATAGATATCTGCATTAGAAAAGACCTGATTATTTTAAGTCATGTTTATGGTTATTGTTGTTCTGTCATGTTTGGTCATGTCCCACTCTTTGCAATCACATGGACTGCAGCAAGCCAGGTTTCACTGTCTCACAACGTATGCCCAAAGTCTTGTCCATTGAGTCAGTTATGCCATCCAATCATCTCATCCTCTGTCATCCCCTGCTTCTGCCTTCAATCTTTCCCAGCATCAGAGTCTTTCCCAATGAATCAGTTTTTCGGATCAGGTAACCAAAGTATTGGAGTTTCAGCTCCAGTATCAATCCTTCCAGTGAATATTCAGGACTGATTTACTTCAGGATTGACTCGTTTGATCTCCTTGCTGTCCAAGGGATTCTCAAGAGTCTTTTCCAGCACCACAGTTTGAAAGCATCCACTATTTCTTTACATCAATGATGCAAAGAAATAAAAGAGAATAATTGAATGGGAAAGACTAGAGATTTCTTCAGGAAAATTAGAGATGTCAAGCAAACATATTTATGTTCGCTTGTAGTAAAGACAGGTGTATCTTTACTACATGCTGCATTGTTTAATTGTTTCAAAGTGGTGAATTTCATGATGGTTAGTCAGGGAGAAAAAGAAAAATGGGTTTGGCTGGTACTTGCAAACAAAGGCAAAGATTATCAAGAACCCGTCTCAGACATTCTTTCAAGTCTCAATTTGATCTAAATGAGCCAATTGGGCTGGCTTTAAAACATGGCCGCACTTTCTTTGCCATTCTTTCCATGGAGAGATGGGGTCTATACGCCCCTATCCCTTGAATCTGAGCAGGCTTGCAAATGCTTTGACTAGCAGAATATAGTAGAAATGATACTAAGTGACTTCTGAGGCTAGGTCATATAAGACTTGGAAGCTTCTAACTTATTCACAAAACACTTGCTTAGAATCCTGGCCCAACTTGTAAAAGTTCAATTACCCTGAATCCACTCTGCTAAGTCATCTCTAGTGTGGCTCAGATAGTATAGAATCTGCCTGCAATGTGGGAGACCTGGGAAGATCCCCTGGAGAAGGGAATGCTACCCACTCCAGTATTCTTGCCTGGAGAATTCCATGGACGAATTGCACAGAGTTGGACACCACTGAGTGACTAGAACTTTCATGTTCCTCGTGCTGAAGATGCCACATTGTAGGCACGCCTGATGACAGCTTCAGCTGAGTCTAGCCTTCCCGCCAGTCCTGCCAAGCACCAGAAATATAAATAAATCTATCTCAGATCTCTAACAGCAACTCAACTTCCTGATATCAGGAAGCCAGGACCAAATTCTTAACTCACACAATCATGAGCAATATAGAATAGTTATTACTAGGATAAGTCGCCAAGTTTCAGGCTACCGAAATGAATAATGGGAACGCTAATCAATAAGTCATTGAAGAATTACTCTTAAGTCTCCTAAGTTTTGGATGTCTTGGTAACTACTAGTAAGTGTAGAAGTTCCAAGAGTCTAAAATCAGGCTAAAAATAGTGATGGAAATGATGGATACATTTATTAGAGGGACCATGAGATGGGTATTCATGTATACCTGCTTGTGTGTGACGGTATGTATGTGTGATTATGTTTCTATAATTTGAAAAGAGGCAGCCATAATATGTCATAAGTTGTCATTATTATAAGAAGGATATCTCTAATTTCTTTCTCATATGTGCTTTGGAGGAATTAAGTAATTACATTTGTCAATGTCCTCACATGATACATCTGCTATGAGACAGAGAAATATTAACACTAATATTTTTTATAAAGCATCACTCATCCTTTGATTCAGTATTAGTATTGCTGCTTTTCCATTACATAATATTTTCTTATTGCTGGCCGTCTATTACTTATCTTTAAATATTATGGAGTACATGTCTTAGTATGTTCATTCAAGTCTCACTTTTAACAAAATGAGCCCATTGGGCTGGTTTTAAGACACAGTCACATTCAACTTAAATTTTCTTGCCCCAGAATGATCATATCCCAAGGTAGAGTATGTCAGCAGTCTTTCTTCCTGTTGCTATTCATCTGTGAAAAGCAGATTTATACATTTTTTAAATATTATTTCAAATTCCTAAAGAAGGTTTGTGCTTTGACATTTCAGTATAGTACCCTATCTGCCCTACACTTAAAGGAGATTTTCTGAGCTGTGCATTCTATTCTAACAAAGTATTTTCTAACGGAGTTTTATCGTTGCATACATGATCCCGTGTTATTCTTTTTTTAACCCTAAATGAACAGTATAGTGCAAGTTGTCTCTGTAAGACTGTGACTACTCAGAAGGGCTAGCTTACATGAGCACCAGTTGCAACTCAGTTTATAATACTGAAAATTAGACTGTTATCAGAGTACAAAGAATTTTTAGGGCAGAGAAAATATTCTGTATGATTCTATAATGATGAATGCTGTCATTATACATTGGTTCAAACACATAGACTGAACAATGCCAAGAATGAACTCATATGTTGACTATGGACTTTGGGTGATTATGATGTATCACCAGTTATAACAAACATACCACCGTACCAAGTGATGTTGATAATGGGGAGCAGTATGAATGTGTGGGTGTTGAGTATATGGGAAAAATATCTCTACCTTCTACTTAATTCTCATAGGAAATATATATAGAAAGTTCTTACTAGAGGTTCATTCCTGAGTTGACATGCTGAAATCTGCTACCCATTTTATTTCATTTCACTTTTGCCTCATATACAATAATTAGCTGTATACAAACATTCAGAGGTGACAGTGTGGCAGAATAAATGCTGGACCAGGATAAAGAAGACATAATTCTAATCTAAACAGTATCATTTACTAGGTATGGGATCTTGATGATACCACTGGGATGTTTAAGAGCTTGCTTCTTTACATAAATGCAAAATGAAGATGATGCCATGCTTATGTATTTTTATGAGGCTGTTGTTCTTATTTTGTCATTAAGTCATGTCTGACTCTTACAACCCCATGAACTGTAACTGCCAGGCTTCTCTATGCATGGGATTTCCCAAGCAAGAATACTAGATCTCCTGGGGATCTTCCTGACTTAGGGATCGAACTTGCATCTCCTGCATTGGCAGGTGGATTCTTTACCACTGAGCCACTGGGGCAGTTATTTTATGAGGTCAAGTGTATCTTAAAGGAAGTGAATTTTTAAAGTATAAAATACTACATAAATTCTATGTACTGATAGCAGTGGTATTGTTACCATTTTTATAAACAGATATTTTCATTTTGACCAAATGAACTAAATACTGTCAGTGAGCAAGAAACAAAGCCAAAAACAAACAAAAGCACCATGCAACCTCTAATTCAGTTTCCCATTTAAAAAATAAAAGCAAATGTTTGGAAAAAGGCTTGCATTTTATATTATTTGCTAAATAGAACATAAATTTGTTTGAGATTAAGTGATAGTACAACTTACATTTTTAATTAGCATAATCACTATAATGATTTATCAATATAGAAAAGCTACACCAAACCTCCATTAGAGTAAATGCTTAAAAAGAAGAGAAGCAAAGTGCCCTAACTTAGTTTTAAAAAGATAGTCCTATGTTTTATGAAGTCCTCAACTCTGGAGATTGGGAATGTGGGGTTTGGAGATTGAATCCAGGACATAGCATATCTGTGACTTCCAGCAGAAAACAATGATAATTATGTTTCAGATGGTTTGGTATATTTTTGTTACTTTTTTCTAACACCTGAATTTATTCTCTTTTATCTACTTCAATTATGACTTCTCTTGAATTTCAGACTGAGCACTATGTTATTAGGACAGCACCATACGGAAGTAGTTTGTGTGATGCAGTTCTTACATGTGGACATAAGTTGTTTTAGAAGGATAAAAAGTCATTACAGGAAAAGAAGACAATTTTGAGTTACCTATATTCTGCCCTCCATCAGCCATTCTTGCATTGCACCTTGGGAATGTTTGCCCACCTAACTTTTGCTTTATATACCTAACATGGAGACTTTTTGAATATATAATATGGAATAAAAGGATCCAAGTTATAACTTTAAAAAAGGTTAGTATCATCTAAGAGTCTCCTTGGGCCTCCCTTGTGGCTCAGCTGGTGAAGAATCTGCCTGCAATGTGGGAGACCTGGATTTGATCCCTGGGTTGGGAAGATCCCCTGGAGAAGGGAAAGGCTACCCACTCCAGTATTCTGGCCTGGAGAATTCCATGGACTGTATAGTCCATGGGGTCACAAAGAGTCAGACACAACTGAACAACTTTCACTTTACTTCGAGTCTTCCTGAGCTTCCCTGGTAACTCAGACAGTAAAGAATCTGCCTGCAATGAGGGAGACCTCAGTTCAGTCCGTGGTTTGGGAAGATCCCCTGCAGGAGGGCATAGCAACCCAATCCAGTATTCTTGTCTGGAGAATCCCATGGACAGAGGAACCAGGTGGGCTACAGTCCATTGGGTGCCAAAGAGTTGGACGCAACTGAGCAACTAAGCACACAAGATGCTCCTTAAAAATGCAGGATTTGCCAGTGCTTGATTGTGTATAACTTTTACATTTACCAGGAAAAGGCTTTCTAGGGTTTGCATCTACTGAACTTCTGTTATGTGAAGGCATTATACAAGGACCTGGGTGTAGAGCACTGAAATAATATCCCATCTTTCAAGGACTAATTAAAGAATAGCATTTGGTTATGAGGTAGGAGACAGTGGGCCTCTGTCTGGACACCTGGTGTTTGTCAAGTGGAGTAAAACTGAACCTTTGTTCTCACCCAGACACTCCAAGGACAAAAATAGCGGCCAAAGCTGAGCTCTGTTGAAGCAAAGAGGTATGTCCCCACTGCTGAGGTCAAGGAAGTCTTCCCTGTCTACACACGCACGGGAAGGCTTCTTGGGGATCAAAAAGGGAGGCGAGCCCTTCCCATAATAAGTTTAGACATGCATCCATAGGCCTTTTGGTGGGATCCATCCTAGAAGAGTAATATGTATGCATCTTAGGGAGGGTCCATGGACCTCAGGTGTGAAGAGAGTAACAATATAGTTGGCCAAAGGTAAACAAAGACCTGGAAGGACTGCCCAATATCACTGATTTACATCACCTCTTTATTGTCCTCTTCCTCACCCAGGACACCAAATCTCCTCTCTGGGTGTGTATCCCTGCCTGTTATTTTTGTTGTTCAGTCATTCAGTCGTGTCTGACTCTTTGGGAACCCATGGATTGCAGCGCTCCAGGCTTCACTGTCCTTCACTATCTCCCAGAGTTTGCTTAAATTCATGTTTTTTGAGTCAGTGATTCCATCTAACCATTTCACCCACAACTGAGTGTCATTTCTACTTTGGGCCAGCTGCTTCATTCTTCCTGGAGCTATTAGTAATTGGTCTTCCCCATTAACATATTGGACACCTTCTGACCTGGGGGCTCATCTTCTGGTGTCATCTTTTTGCCTTTTCATACTGTTTGTGGGATTCTTGCGGCAAGGATACTGGAGTGGTTTGCCATTCCCTTTTCCAGTGGTCCATGGACCTCAGGTGTGAAGTTTCAGAACTCTTCAGAACTGAAGTTTCAGTTCTCTCTTCAGAACTCAGATGGTAAAGAATCTGCCTGTAATGCAGGAGACCCAGGTTCGATTCCTAGGTCAGGAAGTTCTCCTGGAGGAGGAAATGGCAACCCACTCCAATAGTCTTGCCAGGAGAATCCCCATGGACAGAGGAGTCTGCAGTCCTTGGAGTCACAAAGAGTGGGATGTGAGTGAGCGACTAACACGTTCACTTTTCACTTTCACTATGACCTGTTTGTCTTGGGTAGCCCTGTACAGCATGGCTCATAGCTTCAAACTGAGTTATGCAAGCCCCTTTTCCAAGACAAGGTTGTGATATATGAAGGGGTATCTCTGCCTGCTTCTGACTTACTGCACGCCTCCTTAGGGAGGATACTCATACCCTTTCTCTCTGCATGTCAATCTCTGCCTTGTTTCTAAGTAAAATAAGCAAACTGTTGTCCTGTTTCCTCTCCCATACATTGTGCTGTGTCTCTAGTAATAAACTTTGTTGCATGTATAATTTTTGCCTCCTTGAAATATTCTTGGTTTCAAACATGGGCGAAAGCCAGGGCCACTTTGCTTCTAGCCTCTGGCCCCTGGTGGTCTGGTGACTAGGACTCTTGGTTTTCATTCAGGCTACCCAGGTTTAATTCCTGGACAGGGAACTAAGATCTCTCTTTAGGACTGCTCACTACTATCCTTTCAGGATCAGTTAATGGCTTCTTTAGATTTAAGATCACCTCTGACTCATAATTATTTTTTTTTTCATTTGGGCATCACTAGACTAAATCACAATAAAACCATTTAGAAATACAAGCACAGTAAAATTTGTATAAAATGTGCCTATCCTCAGTGACTAAGTGTTTCTTCCTGGAACGTCTTCTGCTTTCATATTTGACTCATACCTCCATCCCCTTTCTCAAATGGCTCCCACATACCCTTACATATGCGAAAGCCTACCTACCTCATCACTTTTAATATGCATTAAGATTTTTAATGAATTCATCTATTTAAAATATGTGAATTCTATCAGTCTTCAAAGGGCTTCCCTGGTGGTAAAGAATCTGCCTGCAATGCAGAAGACTTGGGTTCACTCCCTGGGTCAGGAAGGTCCCTTGGAGAAGGAAATGGCAGCCCACTCCATTTTTCTTGCCTAGAGAATCCCATGGACAGAGGAGTCTGGCAGACTGCAGTCGATGGGGTTGCAAAGAGTTAGACAGGACTGAGCAACTAAGCACACAACATACACATTTGTCTTCAAAATCAAATTCAAAGGCAGAATGGAGACATTTTTATACTTTAAAATTGCAGAGTGCACTGTTAAATTTTTAGGATATTATTGAGATTCTCTGGATCCTAAATATCTTGGGGATTGTATGAAGTAGTTTATAACAAGCTTTACTTTCTTCCCTGGTAACTCAGGCTTCCCTGGTAGCCCAGCTGGTAAAGAGTCTACCTGCAATGCAGGAGACCCTGGTTCAATTCCTGGGTTGGGAAGATGTCCTGGAGAAGGGATAGGCTACCCACTCCAATGTTCTTGGCTTCCCTGGTGGCTCAGCTGGTAAAGAAGCCTCTTGCAGTGCGGGAAACCTGGGTTCTATCCCTGGGTTGGGAAGATCCCCTGGAGGAGGGAAAGGTTACCCACTCTAGTATTCTGGCCCGAAGAATTCCATGGGCTATATAGTCCATGGGCTCCCAAAGAGTCTGATATGACTGAGCCAATTTCACTTTCATTTTACTTTCTTACCTAAGTGAAAAAGGATTGTAGATTTTCCAGTTCTTGTTGCCCCTATGAACCTGGCACACCAAAGGACAATGAGGTGGAGCAGGCCATTCTTGCCTCTGTTCTCAAGAGTTCTTCAGGTCCATCTGAGCTCTTTCATTCCAAATATATTCAGGGATGTGCTCCCAAGACTCTGGGGCATTTTACTTCCAGTTTATTCTCCCTTTTAATATATACCATCTTTCTCTCCATCCAGCCTTTCTTCTCTTCCCAACCCCCATGTAACCATTTTTAATTCATTGTGATGAAACCTATTCCCCACTGCTCATGTCAATTACTTTGTGCTACTGAGCTCCAGTGTCATAGTCAGAAGTATATTTCACAAATAAATCTACCTTTAGATTAGATTATGCATTCATGTAGGGTTTAGGAAATTTAGAAAGGTATCTTAACTTACTAGTACTGTGATTGATTATATAATCATGTACAAGCAATTATTAATGTTTCAGATGAATGTGGTAACACCATTTAAAATAAATTTGTACTTTTAGAACATATGGATAATGTATAACTTTGTCAAACAAAAACAATGGGATTGGAGATATTTTTGAACAGAACTTACAAATGAAAAATGATATTTTAACAATCCATCAAATTGATAAATATAGCTAATAGTTCTTAGTCGTCATAAGAATTTGTTCAACTTCTAGTTCAGTTTCAAGCCAACAGGATCATAATAGCTCTCATTTGTATAATAAAGAGTTTATATATACTTTCTACTCTATTACTTATTTCAAGCCAGATAATCTTTTTTTAAACTATGTATTTATTCTGTAAATAGAGACATTGTGACTAACAAAGATAAAGAAAACTGCCCAAGTCAAGCATAGATTCAAATTTTAGTTAAATTTTCTCTTGGCCCTTGAGTAGATGGATATATTTTTCTACTGTGACATAGTTGGCAATGTAGATGTTTTAATTTGACTGTACAAGAACATGACAATTTTTAAAAATTCACCTGATCTGTACCCCTTTCTCCTAAAATGCCATTTTCACTAGGGAATTACAACATCACTTAAAAGCAACCTGCCTGTAGAAGGGCCATCTGCAGTTACCTCTGTCTTTTGTAGGTGAAGGTGATCATTTCTATGGAGTAGGAAAAAGGGAGAGTTAATGGAAAGAAGGAGGTGAATTCTGCCCCTGGAATTGAGTTCTGATATTGAATCATTTTTTATCATATGCATACGGCATTGGAAAAGTTATACAAGCTTCTTTTCCAGTCTATTTTTCTCATCTGTGACAGGTTATTAAACATTTTTGCCTCAGAGACTATAAAAGACTATGATAATTAGATGATCTGAAGCATATGGAAGGGCCCACCCCATACCTAGAATACAGTAGGTTTTTGATAATTGTTAGGTCTCACTTTCCTATCTCCTTGTTCATGGTGATTCCACATGTTAAGCCTTTATGTGTCAAAGAATAATTGGTGGCACCGTTTAAGTAATTGAAACTCTTGAAATAATAGTGTATTAGCAATAATTACAACACAATAACCATCACTGTGTCTAGTATACGTAATTATAACATCATTCATTGTCTGTGTAGACTGTTAACTTCATAAACATAGCTCTTGCTCAAAATGTAAGCTCATATATGCTCTGTTTTTGTTGCCATAATGATGCTGTGTTAATGTGTTATACTTCTAAATAGAAGGTGCTTACTTGTAAAATGTCTGGAAGGTACTAAGTTCAACAGTTTAATAACATCATCCCATTTATCATCATCACCATCATTATCAACATACTTCGCCTCTTTATCATCACTTCTAACATGTAGAGTGTTTGGCACCTGTCAGCTCCTTTACTAAATACCTTAGATGAATTGCCTTATTAAATTCTCATCACCACCCTTATGGGGATTCTATTATTAACCTCATAGTAGTATAAATAAGAAAAACAAGTTTTAGCATGGTTTGACAGTGTGTTCAAGGTTACAAGTAGAGTAGTAGAGTTAGGATTTGGATTTGAGTGTAGGCAGTCCTATTTCAGAGACTATGATACCTTTATATTTTCTTTAAGCATGATGCTAAGATTTGTATTCAGTGGTAGCAAAACTATAGTTGACATATTGATCAAAATTTAGGAAAAGGTGTGTGAAAGTGTAGAGCTCAGTTGTTTAATCCCACTAGATACAATAGTATCTCTGAGAGGTGTATCTGGGGGGACAGGCAGGATAAGAGGATTAAAGTTCATAATGCCTGAGAGCATTTTAGTCACACAGGGTTGAGGGTTCAAAAAATTTTTAGAATAAAACCTTAACATGCCTTAGAGTAATTTACTTGGTGAATGTTTCAAATCTATGGTAATCCCTAGATCATGAAATGGAGCATTTCCTTTTTAAATTGTCATAATCTCTGTTTCATGTATCTTTGTATTTATGTATTCTACACAATGAGATCATAAATCCTTCTAGGACAGGAACCAAGATTTCTGTTCTTACTGAGAGTTTCTCCGCTACTCTGTGTGAGATATCTGCCTTAATGCAAAGGAAAGATCTTTTGAATGTTAACATAGTGGATTTTTCCCTATGCGTGGTCCCTCCCAGGACAGACTACATAATTGGCTAGACCCAAATGAAAATGTAGAGCCCCTCATTTAAAAAGTATGAAGAATTTCAAAATGCAGACCTTAAACCAAGAGTGGAGACCCCAGGAGCTTGGTGCCCAATAATTGCATAGATCACCTGCTCCTGGAGCCAGCTCTGGCCTTCCTCTGCAGGGCTCGAAACCAGGTTTTTATACACCCAGGAATGCATGTCTTCTTTTATTGATAAATGAGATGAAAGTTTTTCTCATGTAGGAGCTGTATGCCATTTTCTCTACAGTGTAGTTGATTTGGCTCATATTTATGAATCAGAAAATCCTTAGTAAAAAAAAAAAGATATGCTCAAGCTTCCATTCTATCATCATCATTACCAATTCTAGCTCCATCATTATAATTATTTCCATTATTAATAATCACCATTATCTGATTATATTCTATGTCCTATAACTATACTAGTAAGAAATCAACATCTAATTTAATCCTAAGCAAAATATCTATGAAGTTCAATGGCTGAGACATTTGCCAAATACCAAACATCTTGCAAATAATAGAGCCCGGGTTTCAATCCAGATAGCTTCAATTCCAAGGCCTTGTATTATTCCAGCAAAATACTATCTGATAGAAGAAAATGGTAGTGGGGAATATTAGGAGACTTCATGTTTATAATCAGATTATCCAAACATTTATTTAAAACAATAGAAGCTTCATCCTCAGAAATGTATCTCTTTTGTTTTCCTTTTCCGTCCCTTAAGGAATAGAACAGTTTATCCAAAAGATTTAGGACCAGACATAAAGGTGTAGCAGGGCTTATAAATAAAATCCTATGAGATAATTTCTGCTTTCTTATTCAAATTGAGTAGAGAAAGGAATTAAATACATTTTGGGGAAGAAGATTGAATTATTTGTTGTTTTTTGTTTGTTTTAGAGTACAATTCTGTAGCTCACCTCAATCTGTAGCAATTCAGATGACTTTGTTTAAAATACACACATGTAGGTATTAGAATTTCTACTTTAAAAGTTATTTTCATATGAATTGTCATTTAACAATTATCAAAAAGTTTCCTTACTTGTATTTCTATAAAATATATTTGATTAGAATATAAGGATTTAAGTTTATTATCTTTTATTCTGTAAGAAGATGGTTTAATTAATTTTTGATTTTACAAACTATTCTTTCTACATGAGTCAAAAAAGCACTATTGAAATTTAAAAATGTGATTTCAAAATTATATTAGTATAACATTATATAGAAATATAATTTAATAGCTTTCCAATTAAATGTCTATAGAAGAAATATTCTTACTCCCTCATGTCTTCTCTAATTTGCAAAATATGTGTGACAAAATTAAATTTATTTCTGACTTAATCAATTCAATTCAGTACTCTCTCTCTCTCTCTTTCTCTCTCACATACACACACACACACACACACACACACACACACACACACATGTACATACACACAGACAATACGTGAATAGCTAGATTGTCCAGATGGGAGAAGCAAAGGATCTAAAAATTGTTGAAAACTGAGAGATGCTGGTTATAAGAATTTAATTTGTTTCAACAAACTCTCCTGGAGGAGCTACTGTGTCAAAGATGTGCAACCAAGCCTCTCTTATCTAGTCACTTCTGTGGCACCAATTCTCCTTTCGAAGAAATAGTAGCCTAATAATTATCTTATCAGTAAACTTATCATTGTCTGTCTTCTCTATAAAATGAAAGATTTATGTGTATCTGGGGAGAATGATAGTATTTTTCATGCTTAAATACATATGTAATATTAAATATGTTTGAATATATATTTAAGCAAACTCTATATTTTTCACTGGAACACTGCATATGATATCTGTAAACATCTCATCTTTAAGTGTGAGTCACTCAGTCGTGTCTGACTCCTTGCCACCCGTGGACTGTAAGTTAACTACTGGTGAGGTTGAGCATTTCTTAATATTCCTATTGGGAGTACAGGCTATCCCTTTGATTAGTTACCTATTTTTAGTTATTTGACAATTTTTGTATTTCAACATTTCCTAATTTGCAGATATTTCTTAGATATTCTAGATATTAATATTATGGTTACTGAAGATACAGATATCAATTCACAATAAGTAATCCAGCTCTTTATTCTGTATATCTCACTGCTTTTAATTCTATAAGATTTACATTTCACATATAAGTCATTAACCTTCTGGAGTTAATGTGTATGAATGGCAAGAGCTAGCACTCTGTGATGACCTGGAGTGTTGGGATAGGAAGGGGGAGGGAGGCTCAAGAGGGAGAGAATATATATGTAAAATTATGACTGATTAGCATTGCTGCACAGCAGAAACCAACAAAACTTGGTAAAACAATTATCCTGCAATCAAAAAAGGGATAGGCATCTAATTAATTTTTCCACCTGTAAAGACAAAAATGTACAATGGAAAAGAAGAAAGAATCTGTAGCTAAATCGTTGAGTTTGTATCCTGACTCTGCTACCATCCTTTTCTGACAAGAAAAGGATCAATTCTGTCTATGGGAATTAGGACCGTGCCACTGAGGAGGTAACCTTTGAGGAGGCCTTGAAATAAAATTTCTCTTTAACAGTTTTGGAAAGAGTTAGTTTTGACAGCAACACTCTTAACAACTTAAATTTATATGGCAGTTCCTCAATGACTGAGTAGCCTCATTAACTTTGTTGTATTTAACTAGAAAAATAACTTTGCAAACTTAAGTAAAGGGATATTATTATTGAAGTATATACTTGTTTTACAGTGTTGTGTTAGTTTGGGGTATACCTCAAAGTGCTTCAGATTATTTTCCATAAAAAATCATAACTTTCTATGCCTTAATTTCCTCATCTGTAAAGTACAAGTAATAATAAAGTCCAGCTTAATGGACTGTTTTATCAAAAAGCTTGGTACATTTAAAGTGTTTGGATCATCATCTGATACATTTTGAACACCACATAATTACCTTCATTGTTAATATCATCATTATCTTCATCATTATCATTAAATAATGTACCACTATTTTCAACACTTTTTACAAAATGACTCATTTTTTTCTACACTAATGCACTGCTTCTAGATGTCAATCCATTGTGAACTAAATTTCCAAATACACATAGGTCACTTGCTGGACCTACATTCTATCCCACTGGTTTATTTCTCTTTTGCTTCAGTGTATCACATTATTGAATTTGCTGTGATTCTATATATCTTAATAACTGGCAAATGAGAGCCCTCAATTGATATTATTTTTCAAATTGTCTAACCTACTGGAATATTGGAATACTGTGATTCTCCATAAATTTTAATTATTTTATTAATTAAAACTCTTCTTGGTATTTATTAAATAAAATAAATTTTGAATTATCACTTAATTTAAAGAGAATTGAAGTCTTTATAATACAGTCACTATACTTGTTATGAAATAATTCTCAGTACATTTGTATTTTGCATAATGTCCTGTATAGTGACTCATAAATTCTCCACAAAGGTCTTGTATTAATTTATAGAAACATTATAGTTTTGTTGCTAAAGTAAATGATCCTATTTTTATTTTCATTTTTAACTTGAATTTACCAATTAAAAGGAGCCAGCAAGTGATTTTTGAACATTAGTTTTATAGCTGGCACATTTCTGAAAATATATGATTTCTAACAATTATTCTATCATAGATGGATATATATCCTCAAATAATTAATTTTTATCACTTTGAATCTATATCGTTTTTCTTCTCTGTAAGCATTAGCCAATATTCTTTCTAAAATACTGAACAATAACAATGATAATAAACATTTTTATCTTGTTCCTGACCTGTAAAGAGCAAATACTTTATATTCTAGATATTTGGCACATTGCTTGCATTCACTTTATATTAAAACATATTAAATGTTAATATGAAAATAAGTGTTAAAAATTTAATAAACCCATAGTAGAAAAGGAATAAATATTTCATACTGAAAACTTAAGTATGTGTATAGTTCTCAAAGATTTAATTTAGGGAAAAACTAGTTAAAATGTTATGCATAAAACAAAAAGCAGTTTTACAAGACTGTCTCTAAACAAAGTCTCACTTTGCATCTCATCAAGAATGACCCTGAGCCCTTTCCCTCTCCATCTTGGAACATTTTATATTAAGCTCTATATTATCTTCATTAAAATGCTTCAGGTGATATATTCTTTGGATAAAATATTTGAATCTGGAATATAATGTCATTTGGTAAACTTTATCTTGGGCAAGCCATTTAGCTTCTAATCTACGTACCTCGGGATTATTAAAAATTAAATAAAATAATGAAGTAAAGAACATGGAACACATTTTTCCTCCCTCTCTTTCCTCTCATTAGCTAAAGCATCTCTTGATTTTCTTTACTTACACATATGACTACTAAGATTAATTCATATAAAATCATTAGATCAATAAAAGACATGATATAGGCAAAGCTTTATTTTCTTATGCTTGTTTGTTGGTTTTAAGAAATTTTAATAGTTTCAGCCATTAACTATGTACAATAAATTCTGAAAATCATAACATCTCAACATCTTTTTATCCTGTTTCCCTGATGAAATTAGAGGAAATCCCTAGAGACATCAGTTGTCTTAAATAGTTCATTGCTTCACCTTACCTAACATCTTGCTCTTTTTGACCGTAAAATAAAATAAAACCTCATTTCAAAGTTGCCCAATGCCAAGGTAGAGAGTCATACAGAATATCCTTTATATAGCTAATGAAATAGTGGCAGGTAGAAATCTGGATGCCTACTCCTAATCTGTGTATGTGGATGTGAACTGTTTGTGTGTTTATTTCTTATTACTAAATTTATAGCAGTAGTAACCACTTGAAGAAGATGCAGTTTCTAATGCTCTCATTCATCAAGTTTCTCAATTTTCCGGAAATTGCATATCATATAATTTAGAGAAAAAGGTGTCTGACTAGATTGTGCAGATTGATTATAACCTTTTCATTCTATCTCCTATTGTGCTTTGACATGTAATGCCAACATTATTCTCTTGCCTACAATTTGCATCCATGTAAGTCATAAGAAGAAGAAAGCATGTGTGCTCTGATGCTTTGCAAAACTGCTGAGGCATCGCTACTGATCAAGCAGATCACATCAGAATTGAATCTGCCATGTTGCTCTGATCGTTATTCTGTTTTAAGTGTGAATGCTAAGCAAAATGCCGTCACATCCATAATCTCTGTTAGTGCTCACAGCAGACCCACCAAGACAGACATTATGAACTTCATTTGACATTGAGAAAAGTGAGGTTCACAAAAGTCGTGTGTTCTACTTGAGGTTAGCAAACTAAGTCTACAACCAAATCTTCTCTATTCCACTTTAAAGTCCTTTTCCAAAACCAAGAGAGAAAGGTGTATCCATCCTTTTACTCCTTTCTTTAGTGTGGCACCATGGAAGCCTGGGGAACTGTTTTAAAAAGAAACTAGTACAGCCACTATGGAAAACAGTGTGGAGGTTCCTTAAAAAACTGCAAATAGACCTCCCATATGATGCAGCAATCCCACTGCTGGGCATACACACCGAGGAAACCAGAATTGAAAGAGCCACGTGCACCCCAATGTTCATCGCTGCATTGTTTACAATAGCCAGGACATGGAAGCAACCTAGATGCCCATCAACTGACGAATGGATAAGAAAGCTGTGGTACATATACACAATGGAATATTACTCAGCATTAAAAAAAAATTCATTTGAATCAGTTCTACTCAGATGGACGAAACTGGAGCACATTATCCAGAGTGAAGTAAGCCAGAAGGAAAAACAACAATACAGTATACTAACGCATATATATGGAATTTAGAAAGACGGTAACTGAGAACCCAGCATGCGAGACAGCAAAAGGAACGCAGATGTATAGAATAGTCTCGTGGACTCTGTGGATGAGGGAAAGGGTGGGATGATATGGGAGAATGGCATTGAAACATGTTAATCATCATATGTGTAATCAATCGCCAGCCCAGGATTGATGCTCGGGGCTGGTGCATCGAGATTTCCCGCGGGGGAGGGAGGAGGGAGGGGGGAGGGAGGGGTTTCTGGAGGGGGAGCATATGTAAACCCATAGTGATATCATGGCATTGTATGGCAAAAACAATAAAAGGGAGAAAAAAATTTAAAAAAAAGATAGATAGATATAGATAATATAGACAGACAGACAAGCAGACAGATTTTTGAAAGTAATTGGCTGATGTGATTAGAAGGATGCAGGAAAACCTGGAATCTCCAGAGTGTGTATTGGGAAGGGCAAACTAGAATTCAAGGGCATGAGCTGTTGTCCGTAGGTTGATCTCTTCTTTCATGACCCAGTTTGCTTTTAAGTCATTTTAATTGGTTGAATCAAGCCTACTGAAGGAAAGTTACAGGGCTCAAAATAGCCTGGAGTTAAAACTCTCCTTGACCCTCCCCACCATTCTATGCAAAACAATGAACTCTTTCACCCAAGAAGAAAAACTGGGCATTAAGGTTGATTACACCCAGTTCCCAGCCACTCCCAGCCTCTGGGCGATCTCCAGAATTCCTTGCCCCAGCCCTGTAAGAGATAGCTAATCTGAACAACTCTGGAGAAGAACAGGCCCCCTTAAGACAGTAGATTTCCACGTATATGCCCATATACCTATACTTACGCTTTTCCTGGGTCACTGTAGCAGCTCACTAACCTGACTGCTGCCTCGTCTCGCCTTCTTGTAAAGTGCTCGTCTTGTTCTTTCTGGAACCTCTCTTTCTCTAATTCCCTGACCCTATACCCACCAAGATCACCTAGGATAGTATCTCTTATCTAAAGTCAACTAATTATGGAATTTAACTACACCTACAAAATATCTTTGTAACTAACACCTAGCTTAGTGTTTACTAAATGCCTGTAAACTGAAGCCTGGCCAGGTTTATTCCTCAAAAAGATTGTATCACAGTCTTGAAGTACAGACTTGCATAGACATGCACAGACTTTAGAAGCAGGCTTGCCTTAGGGATCAAGGAAAAATTCTAGATGATCAATTCTGACAGTTATTGACTAATAACATTTTTTCTTACCTTTCTGGGCCATCTTTCCTTATCTGTCAGATGGATATGGTATTAAGCTATTTGACAATGTTACAAGATTAAATAAGACAATTATTCACCTGCAAGACTTCTCCAAAAGTCTAATCTAAATTAGTTGTACATGTTATATTCTTCCCTGGCAGCAGGTATTTTTCTTCAGATCAATTGATTCAGTGTGTACCTGTGTATATAATTGTGTGTGTGCATTTATATTTGACTCTCTTCTTCAATTATAAGCTTCTGGGTCGTGAGTAGCACATTTCGTTTTGCTCACCACTGCATCTCTGTGAATTTTCTTAGTCTAGTAGCAGATATCAAAAATGTTGGCTGTAAAGATTTATAAACAGCCTGTGGGCTTTGTCAAGTGCTAAGGAATTTAAGAAGTCAAGCTATCCATAAAAAAAACAGATTCCTCTGAACTAAAGTTAATTTGCTTGGGTGGAATCTGCTAAACATTGCAAAATAAACTAAAATTTCTGTTTTGAGCTTTAGTAGTGTATAATATGACAGTTTATCTAATTGGTACAAATGATAAATAAACTTAGAATAATTGAGCTTTGTATCCGTCTTCTCTGAACCATGAAATGCAATTTAGGATTTGCTCTTTCAAATTAAAGTCAGGAAAAATAAAAGACAAAAACTGGAAGAAAATAAGGAAAAGGGAAGCTGTTCTCCAACCCTGCAGCTTAAAATCTGGACCTAGCAGAATCCACTGACAGCTGTCATTGCAAATCAAATGCCCCAGTGAGCAGAACCCTCTTCATTTCAACCATGCTAACATGGTTCAGAGAAGATTCTGTTTGATAATAGAAATTCAAATAATGGACACTTTGTTACCTACTGTTCATCACATCAACTGAGTGCCAAAATGACTGGTCCCATCCTCAAGGTGGGATTCAGTGTATGAATATCAATCAAAAGGAATGCCTCCTGACTCATGAGTATTTACATCAAACACCTCAACCTTCGTCCGCTCTGGAAGAATAAGAAAGCCACCTATAGAAGCTACAAAACATGACTGAGCTTACTCAAGGTCGTGTCACTAGTTGACATGAACCACGGGAACAGCAACTCTTTCCCCAGACCCCTGCGCTAGTAATGACTATATTCTTCATTCTCTCTATTGTTCAAATCAGCAAAGTTATTTTCTGGAAGAAGGCAGAATTTTAAAGTATGCTCATTACAGAAGAATAAGCATTGTATGATTTCTGAGATGGGGAAATCCAGGAAAAGAAACAAAAAAAGAAAAACAGCAAGGCACAAATGAAAATGCATCAGAAGGAAGTAAGAAAAGGTTTTCCTGAATGGTGGAATATAAAAACAGTGTAAAAATAACAAGACAAAGTTGCTCCTGCTTTTTAAAATGTCCGAGTAGGGTGCTGGTCTATATAGCACAGGGAGCTCAGCTAGAAGATGGGATGGAGGGGGTAAGAGGGAGGTTCAAGAGGGAGAGGTAATATATAATAAACCTTGCTTTAAGCTTTGATTTTCTCCCTTGATCAAGCATCCAGTATTTCATTCTCTTGTTTACACGCTGCATTGTTCTTGTTCATGTCAATGTCACATTCTTGGTGATTCCTTGCTAAGCCAACTTGTTCATTTGCTTAACTCGTTCTGTTACTCTTTTCTATGGCCTCATGTTTATGCAGTTTGGCAGTGCTCTAAATTGAAGGTCATTTCCCTAACACATTTTCTTAGATTTGAATGGAGAGAACCAATATTATCTCCCTCTTCAAACTTGGTATAAATTGCCTTTGTCTTTTTGGTACCATGTCATGCTGTAAAGTTACACCCAATTTGTGTGTTTCGAATGCCAAGTGGATCTGAGCTGGGAGACTAGAGTTCTGGGTTCTAGTCCTGACTTGTAACTCATTCTCTTGCGATTCTGTGACCTGAGGAATATAGCTCATTATTCATTTAGACAGATGTGTAATAAGTACCTCTGAAAAGAGCTGAATAATGAATAAAATGTAGTTCCTATTCTCCTTAAGTTCACAGTCTAATGGTAAAAACAAATGCAAAGAAATCAGCAAAGTACACAGTGGTAAATGAATTATCTTAAAAACATGCAAGAGCACTGGGTATACCATGAGGAATTCTGCCTACAGCTTTGTTGAACTGTACTTATTTTTTGAACTAGGTCTTAGAGGCTGAATTACATTGTCAGCAACAGGAAAGGAAAGTATACTTCAAGGAGGGGTGCATGAAGATTTTATGGAGCAAGGAAGAGAAAGAATAGAGATAAAACTGGGAGGTGAACCCCACTCTGTTCTGCAGCATCAAATTTGGAACAGCTATTTTTCATATTATCACCACAAAAAATGGCCAAAGTGCATCTCTCTTTAAACATACCATGAGGTTAGAGACCATGTATTTCATTATTGTATAAGCAGCATCTTTCACATACATGATAGATATATTTAGAAAGAATGAATAGATTGATACCATAGAACAAGAATACATTCATCTACCATGCAAATATGTGTATGACTATTTGACTCTATTTCTATTATTTATCCTTTGGAATGATCACAGTAAGAGCAGAGCGAGAGGTGAAGTGAAGGCAGGCGACACAAGGCATGACAAGCAAAAAACAAAATATATTTCTAACTCATGTGTAAAATTAATAAACAATTATCTTTTCATAAAATGACTGATAGATATGCATACTGAAAACAAGGCCAATGATTAGGTGACTAGGAGTTTGGTTCTGTTTCCCCGCTTGGGTACTAGGTCATCCAAAGCAGTTTAATCTTTCTGGATGTCAGGTCCTTCCCCTGTTAAGTTAAACAATTGAAATGCAATTATCTCTAAATCCTTGTGTAGTTTTAACATTGCTTGTGACAAAATAGATAACCAAGCAACAAGGGATATAGGAATGGAAATATTAATAGAATTCAGAAGAAATACATGTTGTTATACAATGGCATGCATTTTTCAAATGCGTAGTTCATGTTGATTGATCAGTGTTGGATTATCTTCTTTCTTAAACCATGCTCTGTTTTTGTCTGGGCACATTTTTTCCACTGGAGTATTAGATGTCGGTGTGCAAATGTCTTATGCTTTCTCACAGGTATGTCTGATACGTCTGAGGGTTCAGGTTGTGTACTATACAAAGAAGGCACAACTTAGGGGAATGCTATTTATATCCTAGATGTAGAGATTTGGGGCTTTCAGGCCAAGTTATAGAGCAGCAAGAGAGAACCAACCTTGAAGCCATCATGCTCAGCTGTGATCTTGTCTCAACTGTGTTTCAGGTATAATCGAAAGTTGCTTTCTCTTACCGACCTTTACTCTGAGGCCTGATTCTTTCTCTTCATTCAGTTCTGAACTTGACACAATCATCTTACCTAAGTAGGAGAATGGAATGGGACGGAATGTGTTGTGTAGTGAAGGCAAGTGTGTGTCCTTGTGGCATCTGGGGTGTGTGTGCAAAAGGCTACATTTGGGGTATAGGTGCACATTTCGCCAGTGTGCCACTACTGGATTATGGAAGGTTGTTCTCAGCATAGCTGTGGAGGAGCTGAAAAGTACACTGAAAAGTACACTTTAAAAAAAAAAAATTTGCCTGATGAAAAGATGGTTTGTTCTAATTTGCAGAGATATGTTTCATTGGGTAAGAAGAAATCTTTGTCTTTTTCCTTAATGTTTCTTTTAGCGTAGCAGCAGGTGTTCAGCCTTTTCTCTCATCTGAGTGACTTTGTTTACCCATCACTGTTTTTGACCGATTTTGTGTGGCCATCACCATCCAGTCTCTCTTTACTACAAGGAAATCCGAATGGTTCCACTCTCCCCTGACTCATTCTGTTGTTATGGTAGAGTTATGTACTATTTAGTGCTCTGTGTCAAGAACAATATTGGGCATCGGAAGCAGAATTTTTAAAGTCATAGTGTATTAAATTACTACTGTAGTTTTTTTGGGGGGATGTTGATTCCTCTGAAATATTTAGAAACACCTTTCAGACAGACTCCAGTATTTAGTTAAATTGCTCTGTCAATGATCACACAATCAAGAGATGGTTTGTAAAGAGAGATGGGTGACTCACTCCTTCAGCATTAGGTAAGGCATCTATTTAGAGCTTCTATGTGTCATGCCACACTTCCAAATAGAATTTTTAAGTTTTTGCACTATGGATGACTGTATAAAGTGTGGTGTATTATGCAATGGAATATTATCCAGCATAAAAAAAAAATGCAATCCTATCATTTGGGACAACATGTACGGAACTTGAGGGCTTTAAACTAAGTTAAATAAGTCAGAAAGAGAAAGACAAATATCACATAATATCATTTATATGTGGAACCCTCCCTTTAATCCCTGAAAGAAAGTAAAAAAACAAGTTCATATTTACAGATACAAAAAAACTGGTGGTTATCAGTGGTGGGTGATAGAGTGGATGCAATGGATAAAGGGGGTCACAAGGCACAAACTTCAAGTAATGAATTAAATAATTGATGCAGTTAAAATGTAGGCATGATGAATATCGCTGTTGATACTGTGCCATCAGCTCTCCATATCTGCAACTGTGGAACCCATGGATAGAGGGCTGATGTACTACACCAAGTGAGGGACTTGAGGATCCACGGATTCTGTTATTTCTTGGGGTGGGGGTCTGGAACTAATTACTGGCAGATAATTGGAATGACTGTTTTGCATGTTTGATAGTTGCTAACAGAGTAGATCCTGAAAATCCTCATCACTAGAAAAAAAATATGTCACTATATATGGGGGCAAATGTGAGCTAGACTTATTGTGGTGATCATTTTGTAATACATAAACATGAAATAATTGTATACATGAAAGTAATGTAATGTTATATGACAATGTACCGCAATTAAAAATAATTAAAATATATACACTGACTCTAATTGTCTCTAAAATCATCTTGCTGCTATTTAGGACCTATATTTCATTTAAGGAACACAAATGCAATTATTCAGTTCCCTATGCAAACCTCGGATATTTAGAGTGTGGAGTATGAGTAAATTTTGAAAAAACTTACCTTAACTGAGGTTTCACTTTTCATAGTTTCAGGTACCCATGGTCAACCTTGTTACAAAATTTTAAATGGAAAATTCCAGAAATAAGCAACTTACAAGTTTCAAATCGTGTACCTTTCTGAGTAGCTGATGAAATCTCACAACATCCTTCTCAGGACAGAAAACATCCTCTTATCCAGCTTATCACACCCATTAGTCACTTAGCAGCCATTTAGGTTATCAGATTGACTGTTACAGTATCACACTACTTGTGTTCAGCCAACCCTTACTTTACTTAATAATGACTCCAAAGTACAAGAGTAGTAATGTTGAAAATTCAGGTATACTAAAAAGCAACTGTAAGGTGCTTCCTTTAAGTGAAATGTTGGAAGTTCTTGACTTAACAGGAAGAAAACCTGTACACTGAAGTTGTAAAATCTGTGGTAAGAACAAATCTCCTATCCATGAAATTGTGAAAAAGAAATTTATTTTAGTTTTTTTATTGTACCTTAAACTATACAAGTTATAGTTCTTAGTTAAGATGGAAAGGTATTAAAGGTGTACTATGAGATATTTTGAGAGAGAGACCATGTTCACATAACTTTACTATATTACTGTAATTATTCTATTTTATAGTTATGGTGGTTAATCTTTTACTGTGCCTAAGTTATAAGTTCAACTTTGTATTAGGTGTGCAAGTATAGGAAAAACATATAGTGTGTATAGGATTCAGCGCTATCCACAGTTTCAGGCCTCCACCGGGTGTCTTGGAAAGTGTGTCCTACAGATAAGAGGAAATTGCTTTATTCAAATATGATTACAATTTGGTTTCCTTGCTTATAAAGCTCATCACCAAAAGGGCAAACATTAGTGTAAATATGTCTTTTAAAATTTCTTAGGTCTGTTTCCTGATGCTAAATGTTATTAACTGTTTCCTCCAGGTTCCCAAGGTTTGGCTTTCATTTGTTTGCTACACCAATAGATATAAACAAATATAGTGATATTGTGAAAATCACTTAGTGTACTTGGGAAAAGTATACTGAATCATTCATTTTTTTATATTTATTCATTTTTATTTGATTTATGATTGCTTTACAATATTGGTTTGATTTGTCATACATCAACATGAACTAACCACAGGTATATGTGAATATTCATTTTTAACACAGAAGAAGATAATATTCATCATTTGTTAAGCACTAACACTATGCCAGGCATGAACTAAGTAGATCTATTCTTTCAAGACTTCTGTGAAGTCAGAAAAAATGACATCCTGGTTTCAAAAATTAGGAAATCGAGTACCACAAGAGTTAAGTCACTTACCTAAGGTAAATTAAATCGTCAGGGATGGCCATCTCCAATGTTCTTGTTCATGTGTCACAGCTGACAATGAACTGTATTTGGAGGAAACAAAGGTTGTGTTTGGGAAAATATAGTCTCTCAAGAGACTCCTGATTGTGAACAAGACTACACTCTGACTGCTTGGGACCCAAAGGGAGCTCCAGAATTTCTATTTCAGGCACAACCATCAATCTAGGCCCATTATCTGGTGCTTATCTCTCTATTCCACCTACTAACAAGGTCGACGCACTGATAGGCCCAATACGCAGGGAACCCAGCCCTAGGCACCTAGGAAAAGAGGTGAGCTTGACTGACATCACAAGATCATCTTCCATCTTTTCTAATTAATTTATTTTAAGGTTTACTTTTCTCAAGATAATGGTTAGCAGAGATTTCATGTAAACACATTAACCAATATCAAGAAAGTATGTGGCATGTTTAAAAAAAAAACACTCTAGTTAGCTGGTGAATGTTTGAACTCATATTTAGAAAGTATTCAGTTGCATAGCAATATGATTAGAAGTGGGAAAGGGGCTTGGAATAGCATTAGTGCAGTACTTTACAGAAAACAGAGACAATTCTCATAAATCATGTATTTTAAAAAAGCATAAATGTAGAGTTGTGCCTGGGGATGTAGAAAGAAGGTGACCACACATCTCAACCTATCTTACCAATGCCCTTCATGCTTTTAATTTATAAATGTTAAGCATTTTAACTTTAAATAGTATTTAAGCTAGTTATAGGGCTTCCCTGAGTGTTCAAATGGTAAAGAACCTGCCTGCAATGCAGGAGACCCCAGTTAGATCCCTGGGCTGGGAAGATCCACTGGAGAAGGGATAGGCTACCCACTCCAGTTTTCTCGGGCTTCCCTGGTGGCTCAGCTGATAAAGTATCTGCCTGCAATGAGGGAATCCTGGGTTTGATCCCTGGGTTGGGATGATCCCCCTGGAGAAGGGAAAGGCTACCCACTCCAGTATTCTGGCCTGGAGAATTCCATGGACTGTAGAGTCCATGGGGTCACAAAGAGTTAGACTCGACAGAGTGATTTTCACTTTCAAGCTAGTTATAAGCAATTTATATGATTCTGCATCCATCACAGGATCAGGTTTTATTAATAGCAAAAAAAAAAAAGGTTTATTTTTCATGAGCTTGTACTTTCATAAATTTCTTATTTGTTACTATATACACAAACAGTGAGATCAATAACTCTTTTTATAAAGAGATATAGGACTAGATTCATTAGAGATATTGAACTATATCTATATCTCTATATCTAGAGATATAGAACTAGACTGACTCATTGGAAAAGACCCTGATGCTGCAAAAGGTTGAAGGGAAGAAGAGAAAGGGGATGACAGAGGATGAGATGGTTGGATGGCATCACCAACTCAATGGACCTGAGTTTGAGTAAGCTCGGGGAGTTGGTGATGGGCAGGGAAGCCTGGTGTGCTTCAATCCACGGAGTTACAAAGAGTCGGACATGACTGAGTGACTGAACTGACTAGCTGATAGAACCTATATTGAAATCCCATATCTAATCTAGAAATCCTAGTATCTCCATGTACAAAGTGCTCCCCAAATCAGAGCACTTCTCACCACCCTGTTCGTAGTCCCTAGTCCAAGCCACAGTTCCAAGTTACTCAAGAAGATCAATGTAGCTTCATGATTGAGTTCTTTCCTCCCCTCCTCATTGAAAGGGCAACCAGAAGGATCTATTAAAAATCATAAATTAAATCATGGGCCTCACTCCTTAAAATTCTCTGGTGGATTCCCATAAAATGTAGATAATAGTCCAGACAATTAAGCAGGCACCCTATGATTACTATCTTCTGAGTTTCCTCTTCTATTGTTCTATCTCTAGCTCTCGGCACTAAGTCACACAGACTCTCACAGTTCTTTGGCCACTGCCTGGTGTAGTCTTTTCCTGGATGTAGGCTTTACTTTTATTGTTGTTTTCATGTTTCTTCTCTCAGAAGAGCAACCTTTGAGTGGCCTTTCTCGAACACCTCTTCACCCCTTTACCCTGTTGGTTTTTACTTTGTAACATTTATCATTACCTCAAATTGTTTGGTGTTTTGATTTGTTAATTATCTACTATACATGTGCTTTTTGAGGGGTGAAAAGCTTCTAGTTTTAACCAAAACTATTAATTTATTACTGATAAACTAATTATGAGCTGAAAACTGATAAAGTAATTTATCAGTTCATATACTAATTATGAAATGAAATATTTTAATGAGTTAAGATCTGTTAGATTGTTCCATGTTGTAACGAGTACAAATATTAAAGGTCAGTGAAATATGACAAGTTCATCAAGTAAAGAGAGTCAAACCACTTGGAGAAAGTTTGGGGGACTTAAGAGAAACCGTGGTGATGATGAGAGAGTTGACATTGATGATGAGAGTTGTAATGTAGTTAGCAGTTTCTGTGCCAGGCACTGACTAGGTGTCTTATTTGCCTAAGCTTATTTGACCCTGACAGTTGTATGTAATAGGTAATACTACACTCATTTCACCAAGAAGGAAACTAAGGTCCAAAAGGTTAAATAATTTTCCAGTTAGGACTTGGTATTATCCAGCTTGAACATTAAATCTGGGTCTGTCTGAGTCCACAGCCTGTGCTTTTAACCTTCCAGCTGTATTTTATAAGTTATAGTTTGTCCTGGGATAATCCTGCCATAAATATAAACAGAGCAGTGTCCTGAGAATGGCATGTTTTAGCTTGCTAAGTTGAGCTCTACTACTTTCTACTAACTAGACAGCAGATACATAATTTATTTTCTGTGAGTCTCAATTTTCTCATGTATAAAGTGAAGTAACTTGTCAATGTCATGTGAATATTAAATTAAATAATCCATGTAAATCACTTAGTACAATGCCTATAACATAGTGATCACTCCCTACAGGCTCCTTCACTCCCCTCAGCCCAGCCCTAGAACTCTGAATCCAATTATGACACACGTTTCTCATTGAACACGTATTGAACATTTGTCAATGAAGGTCATTTTCTTCACAAATTCCACAGTCCTGTAGACAAGTACAGTCCCCCAGGAGTTAAAATATAGATTAGTAACACATTTTAAAATATTTTTCTAAATTCAAGAGCAAATCTAATAAGAATATATTTTTAATTTGGCTTAGTTCTTCAGATTTTAAAATAAAATTTGGTTCCGAAGACTACCAACAGTTACAGGTCCTTCATTATTTTAAAAGGTTAGCACTTCTTGACTGTCTCTGACAAAAAATGCACATGGAAGAAAGGAGGTCTATTAATGACAAAGAAATATTAATTAGTTTTATATCATACTTGATTTATTTTTTTTGTTGTGACCAGTTGTTTCCCAGTACTTTAGTCCCCTTGATATGTTAATGTCAACTCATCTGACTCTCAGGAGAGGAAACCTTCAAACCTTTTGCCAAAATCAGTTTTCTCCTTTTTTTTTATGTTGCTTTGAGCTTTCCCCCAGAAGAGCATGTGGCTCTTATTTCTCTTAGTATGACGGTTGTTGATCTATATTTAATGTAGTCATATCTTTTCATCTCTCTGTATTTCATGAAGTCATAAGATTCAAAAGATCAAGATCTTGCATGATATATATTCTGTAATTTTTTAACCAATACTAGTCTTGTTATTTATAGCGGTGCTGTAAAATACTGACACTTATTAGAAAACTGCTTTAGAAACATACACAAATATTTCTGCTCTTCAATTATTTTATTATTTTCAGTATATGGCTTTTCCTGTTTTTATTATTGATCTTGGAACTACCAGAATTTCTATGATGATAAATTATAACAGATCACTCCTACCCCCTCTCTCATTCCAGTCTCAAAAGCACAATGCCAAATTAGCTTATTTATACCCAAATGATTTAATTAAAATGCACTCCATTGTTTTTAGTCATAGGTATTCTAGGTTTGTTAAAGACTCTCTAGGTGAGAAGTTAGAATGCTTTCCTTGTAAAGCACAAAATAGCAAATATTTTAGGCCTGTGGTTCAAATGGCATTTCTTGTAACTAGTCAACTCTGCTCTTATAATATGAAAACAGTCAAGGGCAATACATAAATGAATGCATGTGAGTTCAGTAAAAATTAATAAATATGCAAAAATTGCATTTTATATCATATTCATAGGTTGAAAATATTGGTTTTGACTTTTTTCAATTTTTTCAAAAGTATAAAAATCACCCCTGCCTCACAGGCTCAGAATGACTCAGTGGGCTGCATTTGGCGCATAAGACTGTCTGCTAACCCTTGATATTGGCTTTCCCCTTTTTCAGAGGTTTAGCAATATTGTAGTGTTACATTATGTAGAGAATCTTGATGTAGATGTGAATTGTTACTATATCTGGATAAACCATAAATAAAGAAATAGAAAAAAAAAGTGGGGAACAATGTAGATAATACAGCCAATGAACTAGTAGAGAAATTACAAAATTATCACAGGTCTTTAAGGAAGAGAAAAATAAACACAAATGTATAAGAAAACAAATGGAATGAAACCTACAGTTGTATAATGATCTTTTAAAATGTATTAATGTTATTTATCTAAAATTGTGCTCACAAATACAGTAGACTGTGCTGTGTTGTGCTTAATTGGTCAGCCATGTCTGGCTCTTTGTGGCTCCATGGACCTTAGCCCGACAGGCTGCTTGGTCCCGGGGGATTCTGCAGGCAAGTATACAGGAGTGGGTTGCCATGCCCTCCTCAAGGGATCTTCCCAAACCAGGGACCGAGCCCAGGTCTCCCACATGTGGGCAGATTCTTTACCATCTGAACCACCAGGGAAGCCCAAGAATACTGAAGTGGGTAGGTGTTCCCTTCTCCAGGGAATCTTCCTGACCCAGGAATCAAACTGAGGTCTCCTGTATTGCAGGCAGATTCTTTACCATCTGAGTTACCAGGGAAACCCATACAGTAGACTAAGTTGATGTTAAAAAAAAAAGAAAAGAAACAAAACCTGCTTCTACTCCAAGTAAATATAAAACAATGCTGAATAATAGCTTTAAAAATTATAATACAACAATGAGTTCTGACCAAATAAGGACAACATCCAAGAGCATTGAACATGAGGTGAATCTGAAGTAGAATCATTAATTTGCAGATCAGAACTGAACATAAGCCTTTTAAGAACAGGAATCTGAAGTTTGAAAGCCCATGTGGAGTGACCAATCCAGGCCACAGAAATTGAACTACTGGGATAAGTTTCAAATATTACTTGTTTATGAGCTAGAATTTGTCCAGTCCCTAAAATGAGAATATAAAACCTCTTCTCAGCAGCTACAGGTACATCAATAGGAAATTTCCATTGTCCCAAGGTTTGCAAAGGGGAAAAAACACAAAACTACACTTTGCTTATCTATTCATGGCTTTAATATTCACACTCTCAGTATTCTCATGATCATGAATAAAATGACAATATATCCTATTTGGTCCTGGACAATCCTGGTATACTCTTTGTATAAAATTCCCATTCACTTTTATAAGTATCCTGTTAGGATAACACATTATAGCAACTTCCTATTCATAGCCACTAACTGAGAAATTAATGCAGAAATTGTTAAGAACTGATGGAGACTTAGGGCCTACACTGAAGCAAATCAGAAACTGTCCTTCAGTGACTCAGGATAGAGAAGAATCATATAACACATACAACACACATACAAATAAAATAAAAATTCCTATAAATGAGTCCACACTAAAATTATAAACATAACATGATATAATTCACAACGGGGAGAATAAGTTAATACTAAACAGTGGAGAACTTATGGTATTAGGATGACTGATATCATTGCAACTGAAAGAGATAGTTTTTAAGTGTTTGAGTAGATAGAATAAAAACTTAAGCAATGACAAAATATAAAGGTAAAATCACAAATTATGAAAAATAATCAAGTAGTACTTCTAAGCCAAATGTATAGCTATTGAAAAAATAATAATAATAACCTAAATTGATGACTTAATGGGTAGACCAGATATAAAAATCCTACAGGTTTTTATTGAATCAAATGATAAAACTCAAGAAATAGCTCAAGATGTAATTCAGAGAAATAAAAAATAGAAAATACAAGTGAACTTATGAGACACTTGTTGAAGAAAAATTTGACTCTTTTTATAGAAGGAGAACATTGAATCTTGAGCAGGAAAAACAGAGATTGACACCAGGTACCTCATAATGACAATGTATAACATCAAACAAAAACAGAAAATTATTATTAAGTATTATGAGACAAAGATTACCATAGAGTAATAACCAAGATATTAATATAGTCAATTCAAATTAGACTTTTCTTTAGCAATGATGCTTAGCATAAGACCATTGATTGATATCTTAAAAGTACTAGAAGAGATAATTATTAACCTAGAATTTTATACTAAGCTAAATTATAGTTAATTATCTAATACTTAAAGCCATTTTGGACTAGCCAAGGTTGAGAAAGTAATTAAATCTAGACTGACCTTAAAACAACCAAGGAATAATATTTAAGGAAAAAGATTGTTTGACCAGAAGGAAGGAGTTCAATTAAAAAATTAACATAATTATTGTCAAAGATATTAGTAGGCATATTGGTAAATGATATATTTTTCTAAACTTCAAATTCCTCTCTTTTGGATTTGAAACACATTGAACTCATGTTTCAGATATCCTTCATTAAGTCATTGAGAGTTATTAGTCATATAAATTAAAAGAAAGGTCATTATTGTTATTCAAGTATGACTGGCTTTTATGTTCTGTTTTCTAAACTCAATAGTCCCTCCCACTTCCTCAAACACATTTAGACACACACAACACATACAGTGTCTAACATTACACGATCAAAGGTCGTGTGATATTAAGTAAAGTAGCCAATTTAAATTTGGATCTTATGAATAAATCACTTTTTCAAAGCTCTTAATTTATGTCGTCTCAACTGACTGTACCCTGATACTGGAAAAGGTTGAAGACAGGAATAGAAGGGGAAGACGGGATGAGATGGTTGAATGACATCACCGATTCAATGGGCATGAGCTTGAGCAAACTCAGGGAGAAGGGTGAAGGACAGTGAAGTCTGGCATGCTGCAGTCCATGGGGTCACAAAGAGTCGAAAACAACTGGGTGACTGAGCAACAAGCAAAAACTGACTATACAACATCAAATGCTTGTCAAAGGCCCAGTCCATTTCCTACTCTGTAAAATTATACACTGTGACTAATGTAGCATGGTCAACTATAATCCCAATGTGTAGGAAGTATAATATGTAGATAGACAGAGCTTGTGTAATCTACCTGATGAAAATACAGACACAATGACTAATAATATTCTTTATCACATTTGTCTAGAGACTAAGAAGATTCAGTGATAATGGAAATTTCTCAGTGTTGCTCTTTACAGTAGCCACTAACCACGTGGGACCACTGAACACTTCAGCTTTTGCAATGTAGTTAATACAAATGAGATACTAAAGTTTTGCTTTTATTTAATGTCACCTCTTATGCTTCAGTGACCACATGCAGCTTGTGGCTATTGTATTAGATGTTACTGGACTGGAAATACAGTTTGTAAATATTAGGGACATGGAGGTTTCTAGGCAGGTGCCTGTGTATGCTCTCCTCTGTGCTAAGTCACTTCAGTTGTGGCTGACTCTTCACTATATGGCAGGCTGTACCATAGCCTGCCAGGCTCCTCTGTCCATGGAATTATCCAGGTGAGAATACTGAAGGATGTTGTCATTTCCTTCTCCATTCTTGTAATTAGGGGTAAACATTACAATTAAATTGTTAAAATTCCTTATTTAATACCAAACTCCTCCAATAGCTCATTAAGGTTTTTCCATTTCCCTATGACATTTGTCTATTTGTTTGTTTGCTTCTTATACAACTATCTCTGTACAAAAATATTTGTGATAATTTCTTTCTACATAAAGAAAATATATTTTATAAGTTGATAGATCTTATTTTGAGTCCAAAATCACATTAACTGCTAACTCTGGACAGTTCATTTAATTTACCCAAGCTTCAGTTTTCTCATTTTTATAATAATAATAATACAAATCACTTGTCCTCCTCAAAGACCAGGAACAAGAAATTGTTGACAGAATTGGAGAAATAATACTCAGAAATGACACATCATGGTAACTCTGTGTAAAGATCAAAATACATTGTTGTCAAAGCATTATGCTTAAATTGTAAGTGGCTATCTGTATGGAAGTATTGCTCAATATTATAAAACAGCAAAGGAAAAAAAACTTGAAATATAATTAACAAGCACAACAGTTAGCATCCAGGTTCAATTTTCTATGAAGAAATTCTGGTGTCCATATGCTGATATATTTTTCTAAGGCATGGGTATGGTAAATATATTTGTAAGAGTAAAGAGCATAAAAGAATGCAGAGCCTTAGAAAATATTAAAATATCAAACTTGGTATAATTATGGTGTACAATTATTAGGTTAAGTTATTTCTAGTTATAGCTATTTTACCCATGTCAAAGTAATGGAAAGTTATCTGTTTACAAGAAATAATTGAATAATTTAATCAAGTTTATACTCTGATAGGTTAATTAAAATGTTTCTATATCCCTTATTGGAGTACTCTTGCAAAGTAGATTGAAGCAATTAGTATTATTTGTTGGCAATTAAAGCTAGACCTTATATTGTTATATACCATTTTCACTCATGTATTTAATATCTATTCCCAACATTTCCTACACTTATTTTTCCTATAATTGGTTTAGTTGTAATCAACAGAACAAGTCATGAATCTCTTAGAACTGGATAAAAGTAAAGAGATTGTTAAAAATCTTAAACTAAGAAATGTTTTAGAAAAAAATACACTAGAAAATTACATGGTTTCTGCTTCTGAAAAGGAGTTTTACACTGGTGTAAAGTGGAAAAAATGTGCAGTGGGAATTATTCTGTTTACATATTTTCATCTCAAATGCACATTTTATAACAGACTTGCATAGGTAAAAAGGAGTCTACTAGAAAAGGGCAACTTAAACCCATATTATTCTATTTAATCAAAAGACATTACATTTCTTGACAAGTATTTTCAGTCATTATGCTTGGCTGAAAGCAAAATCAATGACATTATTTTAATAATTATTTATATAAGATGATAATGTCTCATCTACTAGGCCTTACATAATGTTATATAACTTGCTACATCTTTAAGAGAGGGACTTCAAAAGTATGGATATGTTTTGAAAATAGATCTTATACTTTACTTTTTCCAGGGAGAAAAATCATTATAACAATAATGGTTCATTATAGGATTGAAGGTACTAAAATACTAAATCTACCTTTTAAAGGGCATTCTCATTGTTTCTTGGCCTTTTGGCTAAAATCAAGTATAAAAGGCATTTTCTACTTTGACCTGCATTTTCCATGTTATACTCTTCATATACAGTATAATTTTTCTGTTTCTTTTTTCCACCCAATTTTTATATATATTCCTAGAGCCATGGATTGATTTATCATATAGGAAAGAAAATCCTTGAGGCTGGGTGGAGCTGGTTAAAACTGGGTACTGAGTCCTTCGTAAATTTGTCTTCTGCATTCATTAGTACTTGTAATCATGTATATGAAATAAAGGAGAGGAGAACTTTTGGCTCCTAGATGACTTGACTCACCACTGATATTAAAATTTCATGTATCACATTAGAGATATATATCTATCTATATATACACACATATACATATATATGTATATATACATCACTGTAAAAAAGTGAAGCATAAAATATATCACTATAAAAGTTGTACCATTACAGCAGTTGTTAGGCCTGTGATAAAAATATATTGCTGATTTTTCATAAGTTGACCCATTTAATTCTTACAGAGCCCTCTGAAAAGGTACTATTATTATCTCTATTTTGTAAATGAGAAAGCTGAGGGCCTGAGAAGTCACAAAACCTGTTTAAGTTTACACATTGTTTAAAATCACAAAATAACATATTAGATAAAGTCTAACAACTTATTAACAGTGGTTTGTTTATTATGCTCCTGCAATACATAAAAAGGTATTCATGTAGTTATTAAAATGATATTATAGAATAGTTAATGACATGGAAAAATGTTCATGATACACTGTTAAATGAAACAAGTTAGGTTCCCAATAGTATAAAGTTTATGATCCCATAAAAAATAAACAAAAAATATGTACATTTGGTTTGTACAAATACTAGGATCGAATATCAACAGTAATTTTATTTCTAGGTGGTGTGACTATGGAATGGTTTTCATTTTGGTCTTATGGCTTCTCTCTCTTTTTTTAAATTAATTAATTAATTATTTTTCTTTACATTATCATGTTGGTTTTGCCATACACTGACATGAATCCACCATGGGTATACATGTGTTCCCCTTCCAGGACCCCCCTCCCACCTCCCTCCCGATTCCATCCCTCTGGGTCATCCTAGTGCACCAGCCCTGAGCACCCTGTATTATGCATCAAACCTGGGCTGGTGATTGATTTCACATATGATAATTTACATGTTTCAGTGCCATTCTCCCATATCATCCCACCCTTGCCCTCTCCCATGGAGTCCAAAAGACTTCTATACATCTGCGTCTCTTTAGCTGTCTTGCATACAGGGTTATCATTACCATCTTTCTAAATTCCATATATATGCATTAGTATACTGTATTGGTGTTTTTCCTTCTGGCTTACTTCACTCTGTATAATAGGCCCCAGTTTCGTCCACCTCAGTGGAACTGATTCAAATGGATTCTTTTTAATGGCTGAGTAATATTCCATTGTGTATATGTACCACAGCTTTCTTACCATTCATCTTTTGATGGACATCTAGGTTGCTTCCATGTCCTGGCTATTGTAAACAATGTGGTGATGAACATCGGGGTACACATGTCTCTTTCAATTCTGGTTTCCTTGGTGTGTGTGCCCAGCAGTGGGATTGCTGTGTCATATGGCAGTTCTATTTCCAGTTTTTTAAGGTATCTCCACACTGTTCTCCTTAGTGGCTGTACTAGTTTGCATATGGCTTCTCTTTGTTTTAAAATTTTATACAGTGAACATTAATATTTTATAATGAAAGCCATTTTTTAAAGTCAAGATATATTTTGATAATTTGTACAGAAGAATCAGGGTGGGAGGATCTTTTAATTGTTGCTATAATTGTAACTTGATGCAAGAGCTTAGAAACAAAGGAAGGAATTTCTCAAAGTCAAATGTAGGCCATATTTATCACTTTAGGATTCTGCTATAATTGTTTTTTTTCCCCTTAACCTCTGGCCTACAGATTTAATGGTGCTGAAAATAGACTTCCTGATAGAGAAGGTGGAATTTTGACATCAATATCTCTTTGCTTTTCTACCTCACCGCATCTCTTGCCCTAATCTCATTGCTTATGCAGGTCACACCATCATAAGTCTTCAGGGTCCCAAACATATGTCATAGGCCAATTGTAAATGGAGAGTTGATACTTAAGGCAATAATCTCAGATTAGCAGCTACTAAATTCCAAACAATGTACTAAACACTATGCACAGTCGCTCTTTGTTTCTCAGCATGTTTAACAATAGAGAAACAATATAAGCCTATGGAAGTTTTCTTAACAGTAAATTTTTGTAAAAATAAATGCAAACCTAGGGGAGGACTTTTGGAAGAGTGATTTCCAGTGACCTAGATGATCATTACTTATCTTAGTATGTAGAGTGGTCCCTGTGGATTAGAGTGCTTTTATAAGACTCCCTGATTTAAGAGGGATCTTAATTAATTCCAAAATGTGCCACAGGTTTTGAGCAGATGAAAGCAAGAGTCAAGGGTGGCCAAGTATAGTGGAAAGTGTGTCAGACTGAAAGGCAGAACATGAGAAAGCAAGTCCTTGTTTTGCCACTGTCCAGAGGGAGAAACACAATCAAGCAGATGATTTTATGGAGGTTCAGTTTCTTTATAAAATGCAAAAAAAATATCCTACCCACCTCACAAGGTTGTAGGAGAACAATGAAGGAAAGAGATAGGATATCAAATGGCAAAAGTAGTTTGAGATCAAATCATGTAGGTCATGATGTATTGAAAATATGGATTACATTTAACCAGTAAAATGATGCTTTTAAGTAGAATTGTAAGGTCAGTTTTCCATGGGAAGGGCAGATGGCAAAATGGCAGATGCCATAGTAGTTATTGAGTGGCAGCTATGGGCGAAGTACTGGGTTAGGTAATGGTGAGAAGGATCAAAGGTGGATTAGACATTATTTCTGCTCTCAAGTACCTCCTAGTTTGTGGAATAAAGATAATTCAGGGTTTTATTGGTTTGGTTTTTTTTTTTATCTTTTAATTTTATATTAGAGTATAGCTACTTGCTCCTTGGAAGGAAAATTGTGACAAACCTAGATGCGTATGAAAAAGCAGAGACATCACTTTGCTGACAAAGGTCCATATAGTCAAAGCTATGGTTTTTCCAGTAGTCATGTATGGATACGAGAGTTGGACAATGAAGAAGGCTGAGCAATCAAAGAATTGATGCTTTCAAATTGTGGTGCTGTCTTGCGAGACCCTTGGACAGCAAGGAGATCAAATCAGTCAATCCTAAAGGAGATCAATCCTGAATATTCATTGGAAGAAATGATGCTGAAGCTGAGGCTCTGATGCTTTGGCTACCTGATGTGAAGAACTGACTCATTGGAAAAGACCATGATTCTGGAAAAGATTGAGGGCAGCAGGAGAAGAAGGCAACAGTGGATGACATGGTTGGATAGCATCAGTGGTCATGAATTTAAGCCAATTATGGGAGACAGTGAAGAACAGGGAAGCCTAGCATGGTGAAGTTCATGGGGTTGTAAAGAGTCAGACAGGGCTTAGTGACTGAACAAACACCTGATTAACTATATTGTGACAGTTTCAGGTGAACAGCAAAGGGACTCAGCCATGCATATACATGTATCCATTCTCTTCTAAACCTCCCTCCCATCCAGACTGCCACATAACATTAAGTACAGTTCTATGTGCTATACAGTAGGAACTTGTTGGTTATCCATTCTAAATACAGCAGTGTGTACATGTCCATCCCAAAGGATAATTAAACTCAATGATTAAGTTTAGGGACTGTCCATCTTGTTGTAGACATATACCAAGGTAACTATTTCCCCTGCCCTCTGAAACATGAAGACATTTCCCCCTCCATCTGAATCTTGTTGTACAAGTAATACTTATCCAGACAGAAAAAGTAAAGAATAAACTTATCATGTGAGCAAGAGAAGGCATGTGTTTTTGGGAGTCACATGGTCCATCAGAAATGACAAAGGGTTAGGTGCAGCTCATTTAGCCTTCTCTAAAAGCAAAGTCTTTGCCCCACTGTACTGGTAGCAAAAGCTAAGTAAAAGAATTAACCTTTTAGGATAGACTTCTAAAGACCCTGGGTGTTATTCACCACATGGCAAGTGCAGAAGGGACTGAGTTAACACCAGTATCAATAAAGACACAAGGGCTGCTAGTAGCTGGGAACGTTGACAAGATATCTCAAGATGATCTACTCCTACTTAGCACTCGGCTCAAGGTGATTTATTCCTGGAGACCAACCCACACAGAAGCTCCTCCTTTATGTCCATCAGAATTCAAAGACCACCTCCAACCTCCAACAAATCACATTATGTTGGAAGTGTTAACTTATTTCTCTGCTTTTGGTCTATAGGGAGGATGTTCCTAAGGGTAGAAATCACTTCCTCTCTAATCCTGTGGAGTACAAAAAGCAATTTTAAAGTCTCTTTCCCTCTCATAATATGTCAGTCTATAACCATGCTTTATTTTTACTCCTAGAATCTAACCTAGTATTTGGCACATTGCACAGTACCAATAAAGGCTTCCCAAGTGGTGCAGTGGTAAAGAACCCACCTGCCAACCCAGGAGATGCAAGAGACACAGGTTCGATTCCTGGATCAGGAAGATCCCCTGGGGTAAGAAATGGAAACCCACTCCAGTATTCTTGCCAGGAAAATTTCATGGGCAGAGGAGCCTGGAGGGCTACAGTTCATGGGCTCACAAAGAGTCAAATACTGCTGAGCACACAAATACACATGCACAATGCAGATAAATATTAAGGGGAAGAAATAAGTGGAAATATGTAGCCTCAGGATATGTATTAAATGACCAGAGGTGTCCTATTAACTGACTTGTGCTAGCTTCTAACCTAGTAGGGGAAAGCATGACATATATGTAGGCAAAGAATTCTTGAGGATAGTTTCTGCTTAATATAGTGTTTAATTAGATGAGTATAGTGTGTGCAAGTCAGATAGATAAATGCAAATTAGTGCTAAAAGTGAGTAACTGAGGGACTTCTCTGGTGGTCCAGGGGCTGAGACTCCATGCATCCAATGCAGGGGGCCTGGGTTCGATCACTCCTTGGCCAGAGAACTAGATCCCACATGTTGCAACCAATTGTTCATATGCCTCACCTGAAGACCCTGTATGACGCAACTCAAGATCAAAGATCCTGCGGGCCGCAACTAAGACCTGGCACAGCCAAATAAATAAAGATTTTTTTAAAAATGAGTGATTGAAAAGTCAAAGTGAATTTCCAGCAAGCTCTAAGGGTATGTGACTAAAAGGGCTGTTGACAAAGCAGATGCAAATATGCCTCCAAACTTTGCAGAGAAAGTATTAGAAACAAGCCGTTTGACTTGCCTGTCGCTACTGTCAATGGTGAATGTGAACATTGTGGAGTCAGTTTTTAGTTCAGTTCCTTCCATATGAGTAATATATCCCCCTTTTGCTCTCATTTGTATCTTCACCAAAAGACTGAAGAACAAGGCATTATCCTTCCTACTACTTGGAAGAGAAAACTCAGGCACCAAGAGGTTTCTTTGCCTTGGGTCTTGAGGATCCCAGCTCATGGCCTCTGTTTCTTTTACTGAGTCATCTTTTGACCTGCAGTCCTTGTGTCCCTATCCTAAGATGTGACTCCAGGCTCATTTTCCTCTCCACTTTGTTCTTTCTCTAGCTGCTCTGCTTCCCTCAGAAAGCTATAGCTTTCGTAACAGGAGGAAACTACATTAAGGGTGGCCTCTCAGTGGGCTTGACTCTTACAAGTGCCATTTCTGTATTTATCCTGGGGTTTGGGAAGGCTCAAAGGGAGCCCCTCCTCATTCCATTCTCAGGAAGTCTCCGAGTCAGCACTTCAGGACTCAATACAATATTTTAATGGAGAAGGGGCCCAGAGACCATTATCCAGAAGTTACTAAATGTCAGGACCGTGGAGGCAGGCTTTATGGATTTCTTTAAAGAGCTTCATTAGCTTGGCTAATTGGAAAGTGGAGATTTGCAGACTTGTCTGCTTGTAGGGGTGAGAAGACAAAGTCAATAGGGTGTGTGTGCAGGACACACGAACGGCTCCTGGCAGGTGGACAGTATGTTTGCCTCTGGTCCACTGTAAACAGGGGTGATGACTGAGGCCACAGCATGTGACAGGAAGAGCTGGAGACTTGGTTAACCTGACCCAGATAAGAATCCTGCCTCATCAAATTATTAACCTTGAGAGTATAAAACAACCATTTACATTTTCTGAGCTTAATTTTTGCCTCTGTAAAATAGGAGGTATTCTACCTTTATTCTATCACAGCCCTGGTGATAATTCATACTAATGGGCTCTGGATGGATATAATGACCTAAAAAACACATTTACCTTTATTCCCTAAATGAAAATAAAACATGTCTTAAATCTCAAATTATACAAACCCACAGAGTAAAAGGGAAAGAAGAAATAAAAGCAATAAAAGTTGGGAGCTGTGAAGTTGATGGAGAGCTGTTAAGTGAGCATATGCAAGGAAGCTGAGTTCTGAACTAGTAGTGAGAAAGACTTAAAAAAGCATTGATTTTGCAATGCATATTAAACCCTCTTAAAGTAACAACATTTTTAAAAAAGGACAAGAATTGGGTATCAGCTGGTTCTGGGAATGAGGATAAAGATGAACAAAAATAAGGAGTGCTGAAAACTTTATATAAAAAGCATTAAAATTGCCATATAACCCCCCTATTCTGTCTTCCAACTATTAAAAGACTAAATACAATAAAATAGGGACTTGTGATAAGTTATCAGTCATGGTTGTTGGGAAAGTACTTTACTGAAAATATTAAGGCTAAGTTTGTGTTTACACACTGAATGCTGAGACTCACAATGCTCTTCCCTCATGTGAGCATTGCAGACAGGAGTTTGGGAATTTCCTCTAAGCGGAAATTGATTAACCCAAAAAGAAAGGCATAAAACAAACAAACCAGGCAGATAATCCTACAATTATATGCACAATTACAAGTCACAAACATTGGCTCTTACTTCTAAATGGATTTCTATTTCCCAAATCTTAAATATAAGTAGGCAACTAAAAGTCACAGACGACTAAAAATGCCTCCAATATGAAAGATATTCAACAAACCAACAGAAATAAATAGTAGCTCTGAGGAAGTTAAAACTATAAAACTTAAAAAATATTAGTTGACAGTCTCAGAAGACCAAGAGTAGATATTCTATTCAGAATAGAATGTTGTTGTAATTTATACTTAGAAAATAAAGCACTCTTGTAATGATAATTATTTTATGTTCATATATGCATACATAATTTTTATATAGTAACATATAGATTTTTCATATGTGTATAGCAGCAGAAATAAAAATTTAATAAAATGCTTCATATATAATGTTGAAGAATTAGTGCTGAAAGTGGAATAAAAAATATAAAGAGAAGGAAAATAAGACTGAACATATATGAAAATTGGAAGATACTTATGGGAAGTTCAATATCAAAATAATAGAAATTTTAAAACTAGCATACCCCCCAAAAAATGAAGATTGAAAAATGGTGAAAGGAATTTTTAATGGGATACTTAATAGGAAATTTTTCTATTAGAAAAAATATTCACTTCTTGACTGAAGAGTTTTACTAAAATGATGTGGCTCATGAGTAATTTAGGCAGTTCAGACTGGACATGTGCTATCTAGTTGACCTTCTTCCCTCATTTAGATTCCTAGCCTGGTCCCTATAAGGATGTTTATTTGCCTCCTGAACTGAAAGCTTCATTAGACTCTCCCTCTGCTGGGGATTGGATGCTACCCACCGGTTTTGTCATGATCACCCCAGCACCTACAATGCATTTTCAGTCAAGTTACTCAAACTCCCTTTGCCTCTGTCTCATGTGTGCATGCAAAGTCACTTAAGTCGCGTCTGACTCTGTGCGACCCTGTGGATGGTAGCCCACCAGGCTCCTCTGTCCATGGAGTTCTCTAGGTAAAAATACTAGAGTGGGTTCCATGCCCTCCTCCTCCAAGGGCTCTTCCTGATCCAGGGATCAAACCCATGTCTCATGTCTCCTGCATTGACAGGTGGGTTCTTTACCACTAGCACCACCTGGGGAGTCTTTGCCTCAGTTACTTTCTCTAGAAAATAAAATTATAGATAGTACTTACATCAAAGGGATCTAAGAAGATGAAATTATTTATTTCTGGCAAAATATTTGAAACTCTCCCTGTCAAATAGTAAGTTCTCCATGTGACTATCATCTCGATTATCAACATCTTCAAGATCTAATTAGAATGTGGGTCTTCTAAGCAAAACCTTTCCTCACTGTCCACATTCCTACATAGTTCATTCTCATTTGCCCAACACTGTAACTAGTAAAAATCTTGACGAGCCCTAAAAATCTAGTATTAAAAATGTTAGCATATGTCACTCTCCTCCATCAGATCACTATCTCATGGGTGACAAGGGCTATGTTTTATTCATCTCTGCATTCCCAGAGTCTGACAATATGAGCATTATATAAAAGGAAACTCACACTTAATGGATCTTTTATTCACTTGTTTTCTTTGGCGTTTGTTACTGAACACCATACACATTAGGACATGAGTATGCCTCAAGACCAAACGGCAGAGGACAACAATCCATCAGTGCATACCGTTATTTATGTTAATGACATAAATATTTTTTCTGCCATGCTCATCTACTATTTTTATTTCTCAAAGATTTTTTTTCAGGGCAAGAATTAAAGCTGAGCTCTATTTTTCACATTCTTGAAAGGATTTTCAGTGTATTCTACGAATGTATCTTTATGTCTGTAGCCTCTATCACAGGGTCTGGCATATTAAAGGCACCTTCTAGAAGTTGTTGAAGGAGTGAGTAACTGAATGGATAAATGTATGAATGAATATGATTGTCCATCTGGAAACTGACTCCTGTTAAGACAGTAAGGACTCAAATCTCTGGAGCCATTCTTAACTCCCCTCTCTCCCATAACCACATCACAATATCTAAGGTCATTGCACTTTCAGAGCTACAAAAGTGAATGGTAGTGTCTCCTTCACCCTGTTATATGCTTGGACAAAACTAGGGGAGGAAGTAAAGGCCTTGGAACATTTTTAAAATAACTTTTAGGAAAAGGATGGAAACAAATGACTTTCACCCACAAAGATGCAGCTGCTCATTGAAGGAGAACCTGGTGATAGCTCTTCAGTTCAGTTCAGTTGCTCAGTTGTGTCTGACTCTTTGTGACCCCATGGACTGCAGCATATCAGGCTTTCCTGTCCATCACCAACTCTCGGCTTCAGTTTGCTCAAACTCATGTCCATTCAGTCACTGATGCCATACATCCATCTCATCCTCTGTCATTCCCTTCTCCTCCTGCCTTCAATCTTTCCCAGCATCAGGGTCTTTTCCAATGAGTCAGCTCTTCACATCAGGTGGACAAAATACTGGAGTTTCAACTTCAGCATCAGTCCTTGCAATAGATATTCAGGGCTGATTTCCTTTAGGATGGACTGCTTGGATCTCCTTGCAGTCCAAGAGACTCTCAAGAGTCTCCTCCAACACCACAGTTCAAAAGCATGAATTCTTAAGTGCTCAGCTTTCTTTAGAGTCCAGCTCTCACATCCATACATGACTACTGGGAAAACCATAGCTTTGACTAGATGGACCTCTGTCAGCAAGTAATGTCTCTGCTTTTTAATAGTTTGAATAGCTTTTAATAGTTTTAATAGCTCTTACTGAAAAAGTAACCTTTACTTCCCTAATGAAGATATGAAAAAGACACATAGAAGCTATACATATGGTGGTAAAGAGGCAGAAAGTCAAAATGGTTTTTTGAATACCTGATCAGAAAGGCTTCTACAGAACCAATGCATTTGAATGCAGTTAGCAATTACTCATATGTGTTCATCAATTTGATACTCAAGTCAACCATGAGAGTTAGAACAGTATTAACCTAAATTGTCTGACAAGATAAATGAGGGTTTAGTATTTTTAAGTCCCAAAGTTTAATACATATTAGACAGATTTCTTTGAAAAATGTATATACATCTCAAATTAAATAAGGTTGACTGACTACCTTTCATTTACTGCCCTCATATTAATGCCAAATGTTTCATGTACTGTGTATTTAAGTTAGAACATTCTGAATATAAATTTCAAGGATTTGGGCCTTCACAATTATATCTAATTCCTATAATCATAACTTTAAAATTCTGTGATATGTCATACAATTTCTGATTCTCAGATTATCACTGTGGCTTTTCAGCTGTAGGCCATGGGATAACCTTCCTGAGCAACTCTGCCATGAACATTGACATTAACCTTCATCAATTCCTCTTTCAAAACAGATGGCTTTTCATTTCACATAGCTCTCTCTTATTGTGAATAACCTTTATTGGTGCTTAGCTTACACCCTTTGGGAATTCATTTTTTAAGATGTTAGTTTATTGCAAGTTGGGGGAAACAAGGAAATATCCCCAACAGGGATGTCTGACACATGAGCAGGAGCAGAGAAAAAAAATCACCATTTCCTTCTTTAGAGACTAGTGGCTACTTATATTACTACTATCAGAGCACAGTTCCCACATCCCAGGATATCCCATGGTGTAATGTGGTCAATAAATTTGTAAAACGTCATATTAAAGTGTCAAATAGCACCCTATATTTTTCTGTAATCATTCCCATCTCTCTTGTAAATGTTTTCTCCGCATATGTTGTGCTCCTCAATAACAAAGACCATGATTGCTTTGCTCACCACTGTCCGTCCCTGTGAATGTCAGATACTGATATGTAGCCAAGCCCAACAAATACAAAGAAACCAGGTGACCGTTCTCTATCCTCCATGGGATATTCAAAATTCACCTTTAATTATAAAGGGCATTGGCAGTCCTCCAACCTACAAACCTTCACCTTCAATGGATTTTCATTGTATTCTGCATGCCTCCTCCTCCCCAAGATTTTCAACTTAAAAGTTTAAGCACAAAAAAAACTTGAAATAACTTTACAGAGAACCCTCATATAACTACCATCTCTATATATTCTACAAATAACATTTTATTATACTTGCTTTATTAAACATTTAGCCATATTACCTTCCAGCCATCATTCCATGGTCTTTTTTGTTTTTCTTTTGTATTTCAAAATAAGTTGTAGACTTTTGCATGTCTTCTGAACTATCCAAGCATGAATATTAACAAGAATGCAGTGTTTGTTCATGATTTTTTTAATCTTTGCTAAATTTTGCATATTAGGAATAAACAAATATTAAGCATGCATAGTGCTTTGGACTGAAAGGAGATTAAACCAGTCAATCCTAGGGGACATCAATCCTGAATATTCACTGGAAGAACTGAGGCTGAAGCTGAAGTTCCAATACTTTGGTCACCTGATGCGAAGAACTGACTCATTGGAAAAGATCTTGATGCTGGGAAAGATTGAAGGCAGGAGAAGAACAGAGGACAAGATGGCTGGATGACATCACTGACTCAATGGACATGAGTTTGAACAAACTCCAGGAGATGGTGAAGGACAGGGAAGCCTGGTGTGCTGCAATCCAGGGGGTTGCAAAAGGTTGGACATGATTGAGCATCTGAACAACTGAAACAAGAACAAAGCATGCATTCAATGACTTAGGCACTCATATTCCTATGTAACCCAATCCTCAATCACAGCACATCACTTTAAAGATTCTCCTCTATTCCTCTTCACAAAAGTTCGTACACTTCACTGAAATAGACCTAACTATGAATCCGACTTTTCCTCCTATTTGTTGTTTTTCTCTTTTTGTTTGTTTTGGTTTGGTTTTACCTGTTCTAGCACATAATATGTATTCTTTTGTATATGGCAGTTTGGTTTTATTAGTGTAATGTTTTTAAGAATCATTCACATCATGTTTCCTTTCTAGAACTCAATAAAATTCAGATGTTTTACAGGACTTTCTCATCAAGAATATATTCTGACCCTGTCTAACCCTGAAGATTCAGATGCTTTCCACTTCCCAATGGCTCGCTCTGTTTCAGCCACATTTTCTTCTAATAATCCCAGAAGCACAGCTCCTTCTTTCGCAGATTGCTTTTGCTTTAACTTGCTGCTCTCTCTACCCAGAGCAAATGTCACTTGTCTCTACGTCTGAGGCCTTCCTTTGCAGCCTTTGAGCCTCAGTCCGTCTATCATCTCAGAGGTCTTTCTCGAACCACCTTATCTGAAGTAGCCCTCTTGTCCCTGATAATTTACTCTCACAGCACTTTATTTATTAGCTCTTATCACAGGCTACCACTCTCTTGTTTCCTGGCTTTTTTATCTTTTACTTCTCCTGTGAGAATGTAAGCCTAGGTTCTAATCATGTCTTTCCTGTTAACCTTGGTATCTTAGGAATAAACACATTTGGGGGCATGCACTAAGTATTTTATCAGAATTTGCTATCAAAATACATCTAACTTTGAAGTTTTGTTGTCATATAGTATATCTTCTCAGTACTCCTTGAAACTACTCTTTTATACAACAAAAAATGGTTTTGATTACTGTTAAAATGCAAGTTGGTTTTTCAGTCACTTAGTTGTGTCCAACTCTTTTGCAATCCCATAGACTGTAGCCCGCCAGACTCCTCTATCCATGCGATTTTTTAGGTGAGATTACTGGAATGGGTTGCCATCACCTTTTGCAGGGGATCTTCCTGACCCAGGAATTGAACTCACATCTCCTGCATTGGCAGGTGAATTCTTTATTGCTGAGCCACTTGGGAAGCACCAAAATGCAAATACCTATAGAAAAAAAAAATTGCTTAAACATATGTGGATGTTTTCATATTTTTTTCCTAAAGGTATATATTGGTAGATAGTAACATTTATTGTATATGGCCCGATGGTCTTTCTGAAGCACTTTGACATATAATGTCTCATTTGATCCTAAAGCCTCGAGAATTATATATTATTATTACAAATATTTTGCAGAAAGGGATAAACAGAGGTTCAAAAGAAGAAGGACTCATCCAAAATCACACATCTAGTAATAAGTGTAGCCATGTTTCCCATTTGCAATTCTAGTTTTCTTTCCACTGTTTCATGCAGGAAACATTAAGATCCTCAGCAAAAGAGTGAAAAACTACCCCCAGTTGCAGAGATAAAAAAATGAGCTTTACAAATATCAGGTTAATCCATTCAGTAATTCTGTTTGAGAAAAATCACTGTTGCCATTTTTTTAGTCTTAGTGAGATACAACTGACAAATAAAAGATGTATATATGTAAGATATACAACATGATGTTTTGATGTATACATATATTATGCAATTATTATCATAATCAAGCTAATTAACATATCCATCACCTCACATAGTTACATTCTTTCTGGTAGTAGTGATGGTGAGAACATTTTGAATCTTCTTTCTTAGCTAGTTTCAAGGATATAATAGAGTATTATTAACTTTAGTCACTATGCTATCCATTAGCTCTCCACAGCTTTTACATTCTGAATAACTAGAACTTTGTAAACTTTTGACCAACATCTCCCCAAATTTCCCAGCTTCTCACCCTATCCTACTCTTACTCTTTGCTTTAAGGAGTTCAACTGCTGATTTCACAAATAAGTGAGATCATGCAATATTTATTTTCCTATGCCTAGCTTATTTCAATCAATAACATCCTCCAGATTCATCCATGTTGTAACAAATGCATAATTTCCTTCTTCTATGGCTGAATAATATTCCATTGTATGTGTATCTCACATTTTCTTTATCCACTGATGGAGGTTTGGTGCTGGAGAACTATGATCCTGAGACACCTTTTTGCATTACATTTGTTTGATTGATATTTGATAACACACACAGTGATTATCAGAGCTCTATCTGGCTTACCTGATAGCTCAGTTGATAAAGAATCTGCCTGCAATGCAGGAGACTCTGGTTTCTTTCCTGGATTAGGAAGATCCCCTGGAGAAGGGATAGCTACCCACTCCAGTATTCTTGGGCTACTCTTGTGGCTCAGCTGGTAAAGAATCCGCCTGCAGTGTGGGGGACCTGGGTTCGATCCCTGGGTTGGGAAGATCCCCTGGAGAAGGGAAAGGCTACCCACTCCAGTATTCTGGCCTGGAGGATTCCATGGACTAGTCCATGGATTTGCAGAGTCAGACAGACTGAGTGACTTTCACTTTCACTATTCCATTCCTGAATGTATTTTCAAAACTGGGAGATCTTTAGTATGCTCCTAGAAAGAGAGAGAAAGAAGACTTTTCTTTTTAAACACTGTGTGATCACTGTATGCTTTAGTCTCTGGAGAAAAATTGGTTAAGGTGAAACTTTGAATTTGCAAAACTGATTCTTTTTGCATATGTAGTTAAAGAAAACTGGCTGATAATTTTTTGTTTTTTTCAGAATCCTGAGTCTCAGAAAATAATAATTTAAAAAAATTCTAGGAGAAAGCTTGAATTTAGCTAAGTAAATTTAACTTATTCCAACTATTATTTTTGGTTTTGTATTTGCCAGGTGAATGGCCATGACACATATGGTCATGATTCTCTGTCTTTCCATTTTCCTATTGCTTATTGTTAAAAAGAGGGATCTTTGTTGGAAAAAAAATTGAGAAAATTGTTGGACTTCACACTAGTTTTTGTCCTGCAGGAATTATATTTTGTTCTTTGTGTATATGCTTGCATTTGTCTTGTACGTTAAGTGTGCTGGGTATGGGAAACTCAGATTTGTTTCCTAAATGTAGCCCTTGAGATGCATTTCCAGATTGGACCACTTACATTTATAATATTGCCGAGTTAACTTGTAAATGAATTCTATTTAATTGACTTAAAAATAAGCACTTACAGATTAAATATTTCCTAATATTTAGAACATTGGCCAAAATGAATTTCAGGTACTCATGATCTGGAAAATATTCAGTACTGAATTAATATCTGGTATTGAAGCTGACTAAAGCTTGTTGGATTGATAAGTATAATGTGTCTGTTGTATCTAGGTTTATTAGACATTAGGTAGGATCTTATATCTGTTGCAAATTTGTCAGCAAGGAAAATAACTTGGTATGTTGAAACTTTAAGTCTACCTAAAGTAGCCTCTCCAGATTTTGGTAACTTGAAACTGAATGAAGTTAAAGGGCAGGAATTCATTGACTGTCTGGGTCATTTGAAACAGGATGAAATATTGGAACACTGAATACTGGGAAAATCTAAGTTTTCCTGCATTTGTCTTTTTAGGAGAGGAAAACTAATGCATAAGTTTCCAATGAGAAATGTGGGTATGACAGATCACAATTACCTGCCCCTTGGTTTTCACTAAAAATTAAGATTTTTAAGAATTGAGGATACTAATATAATCAAAAAATGCAGAGTGCAATAGGAAATTATGATATATGTTTTGTGTAAAACATTGAGTTTCTTTGCATGGTCAGGCTGAAGTTAAACTTCGTAAATGCATTTTATTGTTAAATGTAGGCTGGTGCTAGACGAGGATTGGTTCCCTTCAGCTAAGAAGCAAGTTTACTTAGAATGCTGCTTTTGATAATAGGTTATATGAACTTCCTTGCTTTCAAGTGATCTGTATTTGCTTTTGAGATCTCTTCTCTCTTTGGATAAGAGATACATATTGTCTTACAGTGACCCATAATCTTACTTGACCAAATATTTTGAAACATTTTGAAAAACTTCCCAAATATCAAATTTTAATTAAAGTTCTTTTGCTCTCCAATTATCTTTGGGGCACTTTAAAGGTCCCCTGAATCATCTCAGAGAGGAATATTTAACCAGTATTATTTGGTATGTTGAATTACATGGCAGGCATTGTCAAATGAGTAATAAACCTTCTCAGATTATACTATATGGAAAAATGTTACGACTATAGACATTCTAGAAGTTAAAATGTAGGTATGTCCTGGTTTAATATGTTGGTCATAATTCTGGTTATATCACAACAAATTGAGTAAGCTTCTTTGTCAACACATTGTGATCAAATCTTTAACCATGGCTTTTTAAGTCTTTGATAGACATTTAAGCTGATACTTTTGTAAAAGTGCTTTACCTTTAAGAAGATTCACAGGAAAGACCTTTTGATAAGTACAGGTCTGTAATACATCTCAGATTATTGCATTGAACTGGGTAAGAAATTTAAAATCTAATGGAGAAACTGATGGCTTCATAGAGTTATTTAAATAAGTGATTACTGAGTAAACTGGTGAATATGGTTACAATGTTTATGGGTTTTATATGGAATTTTACTGTGTTTTCCAGATAGAGGGAAGCCTTTCCCTGCAAGTTAGTTATGGCTTACAGAAATTTGGTAAATTTTACTTCTATGAATAAAATTAAGCTATTTTTCTTTTCTCCCTGACTGGTCCCTCTAGAAACTTGAGGCTCTTGGGTAGACTTATCAGGTGAATGCAAAAGACTGTCTCGTGGCATGTACAGGAATCTTGATATTTGGGGGACCAAGAATTCCACTGAGGCAGAGTCTGATGGCAGGCCTTTGGTGTGGATTTCCTGGCCCTGAGAAACTTTTTAGGAATTCATTGTTACTCTTGAGGAGTTCCACCAAAACCAGTTTGGAGGAGCCTGAGTAGTCAATTAATCAGATTTATTTTACAAATAAATTAACCTTGATATGGTGTGTGTGTTGGGGGCAGGGAGGGAGAACACTGCTCGCTTTAAGTCCATTGCAAAAACCACATGTATAATGCTTGTGTAAAGATAGGGTATAAGTGACAAAATGTATGGCCTATATAGTGGTTCCCACTAGCATACTTCTGAGTGTATTCCCAATATCTGATCAGTTTTTCCCCAACTTAAATATCTAGACACATATAAAGGAGGCTTAGCACCTAGAAACATGATCTAGACTCAGAGCAAGCAGCTAAATCACCTTGGCATCAAGGGACATGCTTTGGTTTGTTGAAGTATTTACAATTAAAAAGGGAAATGATGGAAAAGTCTGCACTTATTAAGTGTGAGGAAGTCATTCTGGATGATACAGAATTTCAATTAAACTTTATAGACCAGAGTGACCTGTATTGTGGCCTTTCAGACATGCATTATACATCTGCTTTGGCCTTGGAGGAGACAAATATATTTGAATCAGAAATGGAGTCTCCTTGATTCAGACATCCAAGGTAAAAGGAGGCAGCCATTGTGGATGTGATTTCTGACACATTTCTGTATTTCTGAGCACTTGGGTTTTTGGAGCTGTGTCATACCTGGGCAGGATGCCACTAGTCATTCTCAAAGCAGTGTCTGCTGGCACATGGTTGTTGCAGCCTTATGACCTCATGGTCTCCTCTGTTAACTGTGAAACTTTAGGCAATAAAATTGCTTTAAATCAGATGTTAACAGATAAAAGGAGACACATAGTGGCCAGTGGGTTTCCCTGATGGCTCAATGGGTAAAGAATCCACCTGCAGTGCAGGAGACACATGGGTTTGACCCCTGGGTTGGGAAGATCCGTGGAGGAGCAAACGGCAACCCAGTCCAGTATTCTCGCCTGAAAAATCCCACAGATAGAGTAGCCTGATGGGCTACAATCTAAAGAGTCCGACGCGACTAAGCACAAGCATAGTACGGTGGCCAATAGCTTCTATTATGTGTGTTTAAATACCACATCAGACTTTAAAACCTACTTACATAAAATTAGCTGGATACCTGGCAACAAGTCTCCAGCGAAGTGCTAGGGCCAGACTGGATTTCAGGCTTATTCTTCTGAATTCCTTCTTATACAAGATTTGGATCCAGGACATGAAATGCAGAAATATTTCCAACTCGATATCCAGTCCCCAAATCACGGTTAGGATCATACCCCGTTTCAGCAAGAAAGAGCCTGAGCAGTGGTCATCCTATTTCCTGAACGACTTGGGGAAGGTGAAACAGGATTGGAGGTTGAAGCCAAGTCCACCTACAACCGAGTTCCTCTGCCGAGTTGATGATGAATTTCTCTATCCTAAGGAATTCCCTGGTAACTCAGATGGTAAAGAAATCTGCCTGCAATGCGGGAGACCTGTGTTTGATCCCTGGGTTGGGAAGATCCCCTGGAGGAGGGCATGGCAACCCGCTCCTGGATAGACTGAGGAGTGTCGGGGAAAGGGAGTCGGGGGTTGTAACAGGGGCCAGGCCAGCCGGGCAGCTGCCTCAGGACGGTTGGCACCGAGACTGTTACCGCGAGACTTGGAGCGTGGCAGCGAGAGGTCCCGCCCCACCGACGGCCGGCCGGGTGAGCGGCCCTCGGGGTGAAGGGCGCCCTGAGAGATTCGTGGCCTTCTCCGGGCGCCCTCTGGCCTCAGGCTGGCAGGTGAGCCGCGGGGAGGCCGCAGAGGGGCAGAGGGCTGTGTCCTGCAGAGCTCCTCCAGAGCTCTCCTCAGGGCCCCTGCGCTGAAGCGGCAGCGGCCTTTCCCCCGTCTCCACTTCCACGACCGACCTAATGGCGGCGGCGTCTCCGTGGGTCGCAGTCCACAGAGCCCTTGGCAACCAGAGGATATGGGCACCGCCATTAAGGTAACAGCGTCAACCAACTTCAGTCTCTCTGTTCAAGTTGCAAAGAGTGGTACAGCTTAGATCAATTGTGCACCCCTGAAAAAGTGAGTGTCGCTCAGTCGTGTCTGACTCTCTGTGACCTCATGGACTGTACAGTCCATGGAACTCTCCAGGCCACAATACTGGAATGGGTAGCCTCCCTTGTCCAGGGGATCTTCCCAGGGACCGAAACCCAGGTCCGCCACATTTCAGGCAGATTCTTTACCGTCTGAGCCACAAGGGAAGCCCATCTAGGAGGTGGCTAGAATTCAGGCTTAGGTTCCAAGGACATGGCACAGCATTATTTCAGGTCCATCTCTCTGGTTGAGGCTATTGTCAAGGAAGAACAGTTGCTGCGAGCTGGGTATTAACCTGATTTACATTTGCTACACGTACTCCTATTGATCCAGTTAATCTCTCCAGTTTAAATAAACCATCTGAGGGCTGCCTGCATCCTGGGCACCTGACTCCCTCAGTGATGGCGGCTGGGCAGGGTCTGGAGCCTGCGATCCGCCTCCTCAGCTAGGCCTTGATTACTGGAGAGAGGACCCAGCCTGCATGCTGGATGAACACTCCCAGGCAGGGTCACCAGCCAGCACAGTGTCCCCCTCCTCTTAGCCAGAGCCTGGACCTCAGACAAGTAGACAGTTTCCATATCTTGGTTATTATAAACAGTGCTACAGTGACCATGGAAGTGTTGATATCTCATCAAGATATTGATTTTATTTCCTTTGGACTTTACACCAAAGTGGGATTGTTGGATCACATGTAGTTATATTTTTAATTTTTTAAGGAACTTCCATACTGTTTCCCATAATGACTTCAACGAAGCACAAGGGTTTCCTTTTTTTTAGCCACAACCTCACCAACTTTTGCTATCTTTTCTGTTTGTTTGTTTTGATAACACCTATCCTAACATGTGTAAGGTACTAACTCACTGTGATTTTCATTTTCATTTCTCTGATGACGAGTAGTGTTGAGCAGCTTTTCCTATAACTGTTGGCCGTTTGTATATCTTGTTTTGAGAAATGTCTATTCAGGTCTTTTGCCCATTTTGTGCGTCAGGTTATTTGGAGTTTTTTTGCTACTGAGTATTTGAGTTCCTTTTGTATTTTGAGCATTGCCTCCTTATTAGATACATGGTTTGCAAATGTTCACGTTCACTCTGTAGATTGTCCCTTCACTCTGTTGATTGCTTCCTTTGATATGTAGGAATGTTCTCCCCATTCTGTAAGTAAGCATTCATGGCAAACCCTGCAGTATTGTGAATTTAGCATTTGAAACTTAGCTGATATGGTGTACTTTCCATGAATAAAGCCATACGCAATCAGGTGTATCAGTATCACAGAAGGGGAAGAAATATTCCAAGAGAATTCTCCTATGGCCATTCTGAGATATTCTGATAGACTTATAGTGTTATCTGTGTGGATATTAGCTGGCTGACAGACCAGAGATTGTGTTTGATCTTGGGATTACAAAGATGAGAAAATACATAGTTCCTGTCCCTGTTAAGGTTACATCTAAAAATAAAACAAAAACATATATAAATTATGCCCTATAAAAGATAAATGGTACAGATGTACACTCTGTAAAAGAACAGACTAGAAGTCTAATTTACATAAGTGGGTCAGAGTTAGTCTGGTTTAAAGTGACATTAGAGTTCAGATGTAAAAACTGTGTTCAAGTTAGCTAGACAGAGATTGAAGCAAAAGTGTTCTAGGCAAAGAAAATCATGTAAGCAAAGGCCCTAAGAAGACAAAAAAGGGAATAATAGTTACCCACTCCAGTATTCTTGCCTGGAGAATCTCATGGACAGAGGAGCCTGGTGGGTTGCAGTCCATGGGGTTGCAAACAGTCAGACATTACTGAGCGCCTGAGTACAAAAACCCAAGGCTTGAAATTTTCAAATAACTATTATCTAAAGTAGGCCTCACATTTGATGATCATGGAAGAGATAAGACATATAAAAAGAGATGAGATTATGTATGACCTTTCAATGTCAGTGAGTTTAAAATTTTTCCGATCAACAGCAAAACATCACAGAAGCAAGGTGAACAGAGGAATTACAGTAAAGGATGCAGGTCACGGCCAGTTTATTTAAACTTTCTAAGGGCTTCATTTCCTTATTTGTAAAAATCAAATGACATCTGTGTTTATTTCATTGCATTGTTACAAACAAATAATATAGGAAATGTTTATAGAATGATGCTTACCACATAATCATAATTATTTTATATATTTTATAATAATATAATATTTTATGTTTATTGAAGAGTTTAATTTTAATGATGATTGATAAATAGCTAATAAAGTAATACCAAGGCTAACTCTAAGTTTCTGGCATGAGAATCACCCAGGTAGATGAATGGGTCAAGCATAGATATGTTGGAAGTCAGACAAGTGATCTGGAATGAGGTCTAACTTTGGGATTCATGGAAATATGGATGATGTTTGAAATGTGAATGAGATTTCATAGGGAGAGAATGTATGGTAAGAAAACAGTAAAGCCAATGCTGAAACCTAGTGCTATAGCAAAATCAAGGAGCAACTGGGAGAGGAAAAGATTGTCAGAAAGTTGAGCTGAGAGATGGGTGAGGAAAGGCAAAGAAATTGGAGCCAAGAGAACAGAAAGTTCCAAGAAGGTGGGCATGGCCATCTGTCCTAAATGATATCAGATGAGATCTGAACAATATCTGCTGGATTCAGCAGCAGGTGATGACTGGTGACACTAAGAAAAGTGTTACAAAAATGGCGAGAGGAAAAGCACATTTTAGGGATCAAAGAGTGAAAGGGAGGGCACAGATGGGGGCAGTGTTTATAGAAACATTGTTAGAGAATCTTGGCTCTGGAGAAGATTAAGGAATTGGGTAGTTGAAAAGAGTTTTGAGATGAAGAGAAGGTTTGATTAAGAAGGCAATAGAATGTTTGAAATATTTCATTATTTGATATTTTTTTCAAACCACAAACTTAAATATTAATATATACCTACTTGTAACAAATAAAGCAGATTGTCACCCCACATCTATTTGTCCTCAGCCTTCACTCACTCACAGATATCTAACCAGTTTTAGCAGGGTGGTATGAACCTTTTCCTGGGTTCATGCAGATATGTATAAGAACATATACTCGTATGGGGAAGATATTTAGACTTGCTTTGTTTTTTTTCCTAAATGGAACCATACCATATACATGTGTTTCTGATTCCTTTGAACAATATGTCGCCTCTACAAATGAATAAATATGAAGCTTTTTTGTAGTTTGTTTATACTGATATGTAAATATATATTTCATTTTGTAAGTAGACTATCATATTCAATATAAATAAGAGGGTTTTGTTTTTTCACACTGTTTTTTTGTTGTTGTTGCCACTTCTTTTCCAGCCCTGACCCTTCTGTCCACAAAACTCTTACTTATAGCTTTTACAGGTTTGTTTATTACTGAGTGCTTATTATTTCACACTTTTCTTTATCCTCAAATAATCTTTTCTACCTTTTATTTACTGTAACATATTTATCTCTTTCCTGTAAGAAAACATGCAGATATTTAAAAATAAAATGCAAAGACCTTAGTAACATATTTATTTTTCCTAAAGAGATGTCTGTCCTCACCTGCATTCATAGGTGGTTCAAAACAGAATTAAAAAAAAGGAAAGGCCATATATGTCTATTAAATAAATATGTGGAGTTCAAAAATTATAATGCAGTTTAATTTATGTGAAGAATTTCAAACTACTATGCCTCTCCATGCCAACCAGTTTAACTAAAGAATATATAGCAGCTTCCCAGAGAGATCATTTCATCTAATTCAAGTGTTCTCCCCTCGAGTAGAATAAAATAGCTACATGATAACCAAGAGTAACACTGAACTGCGTCTTAAAATGGGAAATGAATGGTTCTATTAGGGCCAAATGAATCTGCCAAAGGAATTTATGCAGAATGTGTTTTAGATTTAGAGTTTGCATGCCATGCTAGTTTTTATCGCTATTAATATGCTATTATGAAGCTGGAAACTTGATGTTTTAAAGTGCCTCTTGATATGAATTAGTCAACACATAAAATGCTTTTGAAGTAGCATCCCAATTTTCCAGTTGAAATCTTTGCATCCCAAGGTGATTAAATGACTCTAATCAGGTATTTCAATTGCTGTACTTTACCTCTCTGCAACTTTCTTCATAGGGGTACATGTACTTTGGAGTATCTACTGTGTTCCATGTTCTGAATTTGAAAGGTGTTTTGTGTATGTGATCACAAGTACATCTTATCATTACATGAGATAGTTATAATTTGCCTCCAGTTTGAAGGCAAAGAAACTAAGACTTAGGTATTTTACAAAAGGAGGTCAGAGCTGCTATTTGGCAAAGCTAGAATTGTGAGCATCAGTCTGTGGGATGCCAACAGCTGGAACCTTTCTAGCAGGTCATGCTGCATCCTTCAGATCTAGGTCTATGGCCTGGCTCAGGAACTTGGTTTGATCTGCATTAAACCAAGTTAATATATGAGCAATGACAAATTTTAAGAACATTTGAAATATTAACAACTTATTGACCAGAGACATATTAATACATCTTTAGTTACCTGAATGTTATTGATTAGAGTGTTTTAATATTCACTTACACAACAAATTCCCAGCCTTCGGTGTTAGTTTCTGTAAAAATCCTGAAGTCAGTAATGTGTTAAGCATCGGGCATACATATATTTCATATTTCACTAAAGTTCCTTAGAATATGGAAAATTATTCATGGTTTACATAAACAAAAACTTTACTATGATTGACCTGGAGGGTAGGGAATAAAATAGAATGATTGTGTTTACATTTGTCTCTTTCTGAAACCCAAGTACTAAGTTACCATTCTCTATCTGTTTTACAGTTCTGTTATCTATTCCACACTCCTCCCTGAAAGTATTTTGGTGCTTACTATATACTTACTTTGGGCTTCCCCAGTGGCTCAGTGGCAGATAATCTGCCTCAAATGCAGGAGCCATGGGAGACAGGTTCAATCCTTGGGTCAGGAAGATTCCCTGGAGGAGGGCATGACAACCTACTTCATTATTCTTACCTGGAGAATCCCATAGACAGAGGAACCTGGCAGGCTACAGTCCATAGCGTTGCAAAGAATCAGACATGACTGAAGCAACTTAGCATCCACACATATACTTATTTTACTCTAAGCATTAATACTTATTTCTTATCCTCATTGCATATAATCTCAATACTGGCTACAAATCGGCTAGTGGCTTCTCATTCCAGGCCAAGAATAAAGAAGCAGGGTCTATGGGGGTTATGCTTTATAAACAGGTTAGAGGCTTAACTTGGCCATACAATCAAATATACACTTTTTTTGTGTGGAGGTGGCATATATCATGATGACCCAGGTTACATTAGTTGAAGAAAGTCTCCTGCTACGGCCAAGAATGGGGCAAGGAAATACATTCCATCTATTGGGAGACATGGCAAGTCACCTTTAGCAGGATGTGCAGGTAATCATGTTATATGTAATAAAGCAGATAGCTGTGAACTATATAATTAACATATTTCCAAAAGCGTAACTAAATCTCAGCATTTATGGCTGGAATTTGAAACCCCTATAGTCTGGATACACCCTATCAACTCACTGGTAGTTACTGTCTAAAATAATCTATCTGCTCAGCCCACACTACATTATTATCTACCACTTACTGTTGATGCTGTTGCCTCCACCTTGGATATTTTCTTCCTTTTCCCCACTTCAGTACATTTCAGGGACTTCCTAATGGTTCAGAATGTAAAGAATCTGCTTACAATGCAGGAGACCTGGGTTCAGTCTCTGGGTGGGGAAGATCCCCTGGATACGGGAATGGCTACCCACTACAGTATTCTTGCCAGGAGAATTTTGTGGACAGAGGAGCCTGGCAGGCCACAGTCCATGAGGTCTCAAAGAGTTGAACATGACTGAGTGACTTGTACTTTCAGTACATTTCACTTAATCTTTCTTAACATCCTGTTGAGTTACATTGTAAGAATTGAATGGAGTTTAACAATAGAATATGGGAGAAGTGATGTTTTCCACCGCTGAGTCAGGCCATAAAACACACTGAATGTTAAAAATTGCAATGTCATAAGACAAAAGGAGCCTGGAAATTGAGGACCAAATTGGATAAAGGGAGCCAGGGAGAGCAGCCTGACCCTAACAAAAAAATGTACGCGCCATCCACACACACATGCGCACAACATGTACACAATGAGGCAGAGCTAAAATGCCAATGAGAAAAAATAAAATTCTAAAAATAATTTATTAAACCTGAAGTATAAAGAAAAAAATAACAGAAAAGAATAAGCAAGTAGAAATATTATAGACTAAAACCCAGAGTAATAATTATATTGATACATGACACAGATAATCCTGCTAGATAAAAAAATTCAGGAGCCAACTATATGCAGTTTACATGAGAGGTATGTTAAATCTGTAGATACACATAGTGTGAAAGTAATATAAGGATACAAAATGATATATCATGCAAATACTAGACATATAAAAGCCAATATAGCTATACTATATGAGGCAAAGTAGACTGGGATTCATGGACTATTACGAGAGATAGAGGGTTGTTTTATAATGTTAAACATCATTATATCAACTTGCAACTTTGAGGTAACTGCATAATATTAAATGTCAACTTATCGCACCATAATAATCCTGAATATATATGGATCTGTAACAAAATATAATATTTGTTGTTGTTGTTGTTCAGTCACCAAGTCATGCCTGACTCTTTGCAACCCCATCACAACCCCTTCACGAGCCTGACTGCAGCATGCCAGGCTTCTCTGTCACATACCATCTCCCAGAGTTTGCACAAATTTATGTCCAGTGATTGGTGATGCCATCCAACCATCTCACCCTTGGTCACCCTCTTCTCCTTCTGCCATCAATCTTTCCCAGTATAGGAGTCTTTTCCAGTGAGTCAGTTCTTTGCATCAAGTGGCCAAAGTTATTGGAGTTTCAGCTTCAGGATCAGTACTTCCAATGAGTATTCAGAGTTGATTTCCTTTAAGGTTGGCTGGCTTGATCTCCTTGATCAAACTCAAGGGACACTCAAGAGTCGTCTCCAACACCACAGTTTGAAAGCATCAGTTCTTCAGTGCTCTGCCTTCTTTATTGTCTGGCTCTCACAACCACACATGACTATACTGACCTTTGTTAGCAAAGTGATGTCTTTGCTTTTTAGCACACTGTCTAGGTTTGGCATAGCTTTCCTGCCAAGAAGCAATTGTCTTCTAATTTCACGCCTGCAGTCATGATCACAGTGATTTTAGAGCCCAAGAAGAGGAAATCTGTCCTTGCTTCCACATTTTCTCCTTCTATTTGCCATGAAGTGATGGGACCAGATGCCACAATCTTAGTTTTTTTAATATTGAATTTTAAGCCAGTTTTTTCACTCTCCTCCTTCACCCTCATCAGGAGGCTTTTTAGTTCCTCTTTGCTTTCTGCCATTTAGAGTGGTATCATCCACATAACTGAAGTTTAAAATAGTATACACATGAACCGAAAATTGATGGAATCAAAAGGAGAAAGAAATGAACAAATTCAGTGAGTTGGAGATTTTAGCTATGTTCTCAAGTGATGATAGAACAGATAAGCCTATTGTTAAAGCTTCAGGCACTTAGTTTTACTCCAAAGTACAGGGCAGGAAAAAATGGTGGTAAGAAATCTACATTTCCTAGAAGTTGAGCGTGTCACTGCCATTTACATTCAACTGGCTAGCATTTAGTCACATGGACACACGTAGCTACAAGAGGATTTTGTTCTTTATTCCTGATGGCTCTGCATAGATGTATGATATATATAGATATAAATATTTTTACATATGGTGGTTCAGTGCTAAAGAATCCACCTGCAATACAGGAGATGGAGGAGATATTGATTCTGTCCAGGAATTGGAAAGATTCCCTGGAGAAGGAGATGTATTCCACTCCAGTATTCCTGCCTGGAAAGTCCCAAGGACAGAGGAGACTGGTGGACTACAGTCCATGGGATCACAAAGAGTTAGGCATGACTGAGCAACTAAGTACACAGGCACATAGATATAGATGTATATAAAGGTATAGATATGTATATGTTTGCCCATTAGTGTGTGTGTTGTGTGCATAATAGAATTGATACATATAACCAGAGAAGAAGGCAAATCAGGTGCCAGTTCATTGTGTCTACCACAAGAGTGATCCACAAATTATATAGTTTGTATTTGAAAAAATACATGTGTGCTCACTTACAAAACAAAAAATGCTAAAGTTAATAGAATAAAGGTAAGTTTTTCCTCTAGGTAAAGATAATATGCAACTTCCTGAGCAAAATAAATTTTAGTCTATTTTCATTAATGAACATAGCTTCTAAGATACTAAATAAAATATAAATTGAATGCAACAGTGCTCAAAATAATGATATTAAAATGTTTATCCTTTGAATATAAGAATGGCATGTTTAATGGACTATAAGAATGGTGATATAGTTAGTCCAAAAAAAAAACAGAAATGAGAAATGAGATGAAAAGAAAAATGTATAATTTTCAGATAATATAATTGTATACACAGTGGATGCAAGTAAATACAAGAACGTCTAAAAAGTATACTGAGAGGGTTCATCAAGATAACAAAGGACCTCCATGGTGGTGGTCTCTGCTTCCCCTGCAGGGGGCACAGGTTTGATCCGTGGGGGAATTCCCCTTACCGTAGCCAAAAAACATAGAGAAAGAGAGAGAGATTGCTTAAGACCACAATAAAAATTTAGTAAGCTTCCTATAACAGTTAATTAGAGAGATAAAATTACAAATGCATAATATAAAGTGCAAAGAAGTAAATGTAAGAAATATGTATAAAAGAAAGCTGGAATAAGTACAATTAAGTATAACAGCTGGGAAACTCAAATAATGAGAATATCCAGATAATCAAACTTTAATTCAATGTAATCAATTTCAATGAAAATTCTCTACAGAGTGTTTAGTAAGCCATAATATGTTTCTAAATTGTATATGAAAGATACTAGAATTGCAAAGACACTTTTGACGTTACTTCACCAGATACCAATTTTTCATACAAAGCTATAAGCAATGCAAACAGAACTGGCACATGTAGAAAAAGACCAAAAAGTTCAGCAGCATACCCATTGCACATGTGAACTTGATATCTATGATAAATTGCTTTACAATCAACAGCAACAGATTGGGTGATTCCATAAATTAGGTTGGGAAAGTTCATTTTTCATTTCATAAATATTGTACACCACTTTCTCATAAAACTTGTATTATTATTTTTAAGAAAAAGCATAGGTAATGAGTTTAGAATCTCTGAGATGTAAAGAGTTACTTAAACAAGGAAGTTTAATCAAACATAAATCATAAAGGATAAGATTGACAATTCCAAGTACCTCAAAATATAATATTTAAAGCAAAACAAAACAAAAAGATAGCAATGAAAAGGGTATTTTAAGAAAAGGAATAACTGATTCCAGAATTATATTTACAATCTATAGGAGATTTTTCAAAATCCTATAAAATATTTTAAAATTAACAACTGAATAAAAATGAGGACCAAGGGTAGGAACATGTAATGCACAAAAGAAGCAATCCTATTTCCCTAAAAATATAATCAACCACACTGGATAACTAGGAAATACAAGGAGAGTGATCAACTGTGCCAAGCTGTAGAAAGCTTTTATAAGAAAGGGACTGAGCATTGATCTTTAATCTACAATAATTAATCATTGGAAATCTTGATAGGAGTAGAATTAGGCACTAATATTATGGGTAAAAATCTAGTTGGTGTAAATTCAAGACAAAATTAAAGGAGAAGAAAAAAAAACAAGATTATTTGTTAAAAGAGAACAAGTTAGTAGGAGAGTGAATGAATAAAAATGTGAGCTCAAGAGAGCTTTGCAACTTTGTTTTTTAAATTGTAGTATGTTTGTATTAATAAAATAAATGATTAAATAGAAGGAGAATGTGTTACAAGCAGGAGAGAAAGAATTGCTTGTGTACTGTCCTAGGTTGGAGCTGAATGTCTGTGAAAGGTGGCCTTAGAAAGAAAGGCGCTGGATTTATTTCCCAGGAGAGGAGGTAGAGATGGTACTGTGGTATATATGCAAGCATGTGGGCAGATTTTATAATAGGATTGTGTGGGAATTCTCTTTGTAATTGCTTTCATTTTCTCAGGGAAATAGGAAGAAACATCATTAGCTGAGAATTAAGTTATTCAAAAGTTTGAGAAAAGACAGGAAAGTTCTAGGGAGTCATAGAATAGCAAGGGAGAATGAATGGAATAGGAACACTAACAAGATTGTTAGCTTGAAATAATTGTTTACTTGAAGTCATTAATTTATCATTCATAAATTTACATTTTTCAACTTATATTGAAAACTTATATATTTCAACTTCAGTCTCTCAGTTGTGTCCAACTCTTTGTGACCCCATGGACTGCAGCATGCCAGGCTTTCCTGTCCATCACGAACTTCCAGAGCTTGTTCAAACTCATGTCCATCAAGTCGGTGATGTTGTCCAAACATCTCATCCTCTGTCGTCCCCTTCTTCTCCTACCTTCAATTTCAGCATCAGGGTCTTTTCAAATGAGTCAGTTCTTCACATCAGGTGGACAAAGTATTGGAGTTTCAGCTTCAGCATCAGTCCTTCCAATGAATACTCAGGACTGATTTCCTTTAGGATTGACAGTTTGGTTTTCTTGCAGTCCAAGTGAGTCTTAAGAGTCTTCTCCAACACCACAGTTTGAAAGCATCAAATCTTTGGTGCTCAGCTTTCTTTATAGTTCAGCTCTCACATCCATACGTGACTGCTGGAAAAACCATACCTTTGACTAGATAGACCTTTTTCAGTAAAATAATGCCTCTGCTTTTTAATATGCTGTCTAGGTTTGTCATAATTTTTCTTCCAAGGACCAAGCGTCTTTTAATTTCATGACTGCAGTCACCATCTGCACTGATTTTGGAGCCCAAGAAAATAGTCTGTTACTGTTTCCGTTGTTTCCCCATCTACTTGCTATGAAGTGATAGGACCAGGTGCCATAATCTTAGTCTTTTGAATGTTGAGTTTTTTTTTTTTTAGAGAGTAAAAATACTTCCATATATCTGTTTAACAAACCAGATGGCAAGAAATGTAAAATCAAGTCTATTAGGAGAAGACAGAAGAAATGTTGTTTTTAGCCAGCTTTTTCACTCTTCTCTTTCACTTTCATCAAGCAGTTCCTCAATTCCTCTTTGCTTTCTCAGAAGGGTGATGTCATCTGCATATCTGAGGTTATTGATATTTCTCCCAGTAATCTTGATCCCAGCTTGTGCTTCATCCAGCCCAGCATTTTGCATGATGTACTCTGCATAGAAGTTAAATAAGCGGAGTGACAATATACAGCCTTGACTTATTCCTTTCCCAATTTGGAACCAGTCCATTGTTTCATGTCTGGTCCTAACTGTTGCTTCTTGACCTGCATACAGATTTCTGAAGAGGCAGGTAAGGTGGTGCGGTATTTCCATGTGTTTAAGAACTTTCCACAGTTTGTTGTAATCCACACATTCAAAGGCTTTGGCGTAGTCAATAAAGCAGATGTTTTTCTGAACTCTCTTGCTTTTTTGATGATCCAGTGGATTTTGGCAATTTGATTTCTGGTTCCTCTACCTTTTCTACATCCAGCTTGAACATCTGGAAGTTCTCAGTTCACATTCTGTTGAAGACTTGCGTGGAGAATTTTGAGCATTACTTTGCTAGCAAGTATATTGAATTATAGTAATAATAAACTGAGATCAATTATATAACCTAAAGCCATTTCATCTGTGCAGATATTTGCACAGAATAGAGTAAGGGATGTACAGAGCAAATGCTGAGGTCATGATAGACTAGTGCAATTAAATAGAAGAAGTGCAAGGAGGTTGAGCATGAATTCAACTGTGTGATGGCAGTGCTGGTTGGTGAAATGTGACTGTGTAAGGGTGAAATGACAGAATGAGGAGGATGAGAATCACTGACAAAGTAAATGAGCTGAAGAAAAATTATCAATAAGAATCAGGCTCAAAACCACAGCTGAGTGAGAAAAAGGGTTGTGGTATTATGTTTTGGCATCTTGAGAGGACTAATACAGAGGCAGTAAAATCCCTTTTGCTCATGAGCATACTAAAGCATTTCTATTACTGGCATAAAAGTGCTTTATAAGTTACAGCTATGACTTTAAATGACCTGATGCCATAAATTAGAATGCTTGAGTGATGACATGGACATTGGCGACAATGTTGTAAAATCCTGAAAACCTTGAAATACTTAATGAAAGAATAATAGATATAACTTATTTTGGCAGAATATGAATTTTACACAGGCAAGATTAAGACAGGATGACAAGCTGGAAGCTGATTTCACTATTGCTTATGAGCTGTGATTGAGAATCAGCTAGAAAAGTGGCAGAAGACAATGAGAAGAAAGTGATTCAAGGAATAGTTTGGGTATAAAAATGACAGAGAGAAAGGAGGGAAGGATAATACCCAGGTTGCAGATCCTTGTGTAGATAGTGGTATCATTAATTGAAGTAGGTCCTCTTCACATATTTCTTCAAGGAAGATGATGCCTTCTGCTCTTACATATTTCCATTTCAAATTCGCAATTAAGAATGAGCAGAAAGAATTCCCCTTGTACACCCTATGATTATGGTTTTACTATTAACTTTGAACTACCACGAGTACAAATAATAGAATACATGAGTGATATGTTCACAAATTGGACAGAAGCATATGGTTAAGAGAGATGAGCACTCATGAAAAGTTTTAGAGGATGGGAAGATTTATAAGAAGATGAACCTTTAGGCAGTCCATAAGGATGATATATTCTCAGTACAGTTGCAAGCCATTAAAGTTCCTGCTGCAGAAGTGATGTTTAGTCTAAATTTGTTGGGTAAGTTTTCCAAGATCACAGCAAAAGACAGTCTTGAGTCACTTCTATAGCATAAATTAGATGAACAGACTAGTGGAAACAACTGCCCAATGTCTGCGTGTAGGTGCTAAGTTGCTCAGTCATGTTCCACTCTTTGCTACCCCATGGACTAGAGCCGGCCAGCCTCCTCTGTCCAGGGGATTCTCCAGAAAAGAATAGTGGAGTGGGTTGCCATGCCCTCCTCCAGGGGATCTTCCTGACCTAGGGATTGAACCCGGGTCCCTGATCTCTCCAGCATTACCAGGCAGGTTCTTTACCACTAGCCCCACCTGGGAAGCCCATTGTGGACTTAATGTTTATTTTTTAGTGAAAAACAGATAACAACAGATTTTATGTTTCCCTAAATGTGTTTTTAAGTTTATAATAGTTACTGGGAAATGTTTAAGATTGCAAAAGTAACTAGAAGTATTTGCTTGGCTATGCCAGTTTTTAGAATGAGCCATTGCATACAGGAGGAACAAGGGATGAAAAATGAGTTCAGAGGAGTGAAGATGCTGTGGAAGGAAAGCCCTCAGAAAAGGATTTTTCTGTGCTTTGGCCAAAGTTACTTCTTAGTGTGTAATTTTGATGAATTCAGCATCTGCATTCAACAAATGGATAAGAAAGACATTATCTCAAAAGATAGAATAGTAATTATACCTCTGTGTATTAATTTCAGTAAACCTTCTATAATTTTGGGTTTCCCTCGTAGTTCAGATGGTAAAGAATATGCCTGTAATGCAGGAGACCCCAGTTCAATTCCTGTCTATAATTTTAATGTTTTAAATATTTAGGCAAGAACATGAACACATGCATTATAAATACCTATTAGTGAATAAAAGTATATTTTTTCCCCTATGAAATGCAGTATGTTGCTATATTGGTTATATTATCATTGACTGAGTCATAAACTATTAATTTAATTTATAATTTATCTTATTAAATTACCTAGACTCTTGAGTCTTTAAGCAAATACAAATTTTACTATCTTTTGTATTATTTTTTAAACCATAATTAAAGGCATGACAGCCCAATTTGGCCATCATAAGTTATTAGTCTGGCATAAAAATTACTGCATGGTTACTTCATTATTAAAATGAAATTAAAAATAATACATATCATTTACAAACTGGGTAGTGATGGGAACATTTATTGGTTCTCTTCTATTATATTAGACTCTATAAAAGTCTAAAATGTGCACCACACCCATCAGGAATTTCTAATTTAATTTATAAGCTTCATGATTTTATTTTTTATGTTGTTCCTGGAGTTGATTAAGTTGATAATTAAAATTAAATATTTATACACATATTTATTTAATGGAATCCACATCCCATGGATTGTTCTCTTCCCTGGGAGCAAGACTGACCTGATACATAAGCAGAGGAGACAGCCACTGGCTGCAATAGCTTCAGTGATGTCAAAAATTATTCAGCTTTTCCTTCCCTCAGGCACCCAACTGAAATGCTCAGATGTAATATTACCAATTTATTTTCTTTTAAAACAAACTTTACACATATATTAGCTTACTTGAACCCTCAAAATTACACTGTGAAATACTGGGAGGGGAAAGGATTAAACCCAAGTCAATGCGAAAACAAAATTCATAAGCCAGAGAGTCAGGGTTTTAATATAACTAGCAAAAATATCAAAACCGGGATAGAAACCTTTATCTTATTTCTGATTCTGTTTTTTTCATTTGAAGTATACTGAAAAATTTTTAGAGGAACTCATAATAATTAATGGCTTTATTATATAAAAACCCATACAACTAGCTGAAGAAAAACACAAGTGAGTTAAAAACCTTAATATAAATGCTTAGCAGTAAGGGGAACATTTAGTTAGGTAAACAGCTCATCTTGCTAGAAATGAAGCATACTAATCAAATTAACAGGAAAACTGAAACCACACACGTTTAGTCAAGATATTTTTAAGAAAAATATTCAGTTCTGTTTAGATTGTGTTTAATACAGTACATGGACATATTTCTGAGAGAATTGTCTATTGGCAAAACTTTTAAAAAGCAGTTAGTAATATCTGTATATTTACAGTGTCTTCAAATATACCCTGAATAAATAATTCAAAAGTAAGGAAAGTCCATGTTCATGACTGTGTCGTGCTAGTGCCAATGGTTAGATATTGGAAGTAGTAACAGTGTTCAAAAATGGAGACATAGTAGATCAAATTATTTGTAGTCTATGATATAATATACTTTCATTTAAATGTTAACTGTAGATACTGTGAGGCAGCATAGAAGTGTTTATGGAGATGTGCATGTTTATTAGGATTGCCACAATACAGCCTTATATTCAAGAATACTGTTAAAATGTGGAAAGAAAATTAGTATTTCTGTTGTGGTAGTTTAGGCGCTAAGTCAAGTCTGACTCTTTGCTACCCCATGGACTGTAACCTGCCAGGCTCCTCTGTCAATGGATTTTCCAGGCAAGAATACTGAAGTGGGTTGCCATTTCCTTCTCCAGAGGATCTTCCTAACCCAGGAACCAAACCTCTATCTCCTGCATCGCAGACAGATTCTTTACCGACTGAGCTACAAGGGAAGCCAGTATTTCTGTTAGTGGGGTTATACATTTTTTTCCCTATTTTTTCCAACAGGTACATGTTATAAAATGTTTAAAAGGAAGGTCAATAGATAGAAACTACGTTACAATCAAGCTAAAACCTGAATTTCCTTGTTTCAGTTTCAATGTCAAAACATCATGCAGTTTGGACACTCTTGCCTCATATAAAGGCTTTCCAGGTGTCTCAGTTGTAAAGAATCCACCTGTCAATGCAGGAGAGGCAGGTTCAATCCCTGATCAGAAAGATCCCCTGGAGGAGGAAATGGCAGCCCATTCCAGAGAGGCAGACATGGCTGAGTAACTGAGCATGCCTGCCACGCATGCCTCACTCAGATTTCCCTAGTTTATTTGGTGTGTTCCATTCCTCCTGCCACCACCCTGAAGCAGGCCACTACCATCTTGTTCTTTGATTATCATAACAACCTCCAGGATAGACAGTTTTTCCCTCCCTTTCCAGGGTCAGCTATAATCTTTTTCCCCTCTGTATTCTGCTTTCCTACAACAGAGAAATTGTTTTCTATTCTCAAATAAATCATGCTTTATTCAGCTCTGAGCACTTTACCTATGTCTCCTGTTTTCCAGAGTGTCCTCTTTTTCCTGTCACTGCTAACACTTCAGAACTCACTTAAACATCGACTACTCCTTCCAAAGCCCCTTTGTTGGCTCCTCTTCTTTCTGATTTTAAATTTTGGAGTGTTTGAAGATTCAATTTTTGGCTCTTTTCAATCTTTGCTCTCTTTTTAGCCAATCCCCCCCCCCCCAGTTTTGTAGTTTTGACTTTAATCTAAATTTTAATGACCCCCAAATTATTTCCAGCCCCAACTTCTCACTAAAGCCACAGTCTTAGCATATCACTGCCTCCTTAACATAGCAATATATAATAGGCTTTGTTACTTTTTCATGTTCAGAAAGAACTCTTGATTACCTGCTTATCATCAATATGCCACTTCCCTCTTACTTTCCTGTCTATAGGTGACATCATGGTTTACACAGTTGCTCGTTCCAAAAACCTAGGTGACATCCTTCTATCTTTGCTTTCCCTAACAACCACTGTTGACTCTATCAACAAATCAGTGTTTTGTTCTAACTTAAAAACATACCCCAATTTGATCAGTTCTTGCCAGATCCATTGTCATCACTCTATTCCAAGCCATTAACATTTTTTTCCTTGTCTAATGCAGTAGCGCTGTAAATCGTCTCCGTTTCCCCTCTTGTCTGCTCCCTGTGTAGTCTCCATGTTACTGAGAGGCTCCCCCCACCACTAATCAGTTTTATTCTGTGGGGTGTTACCATTTTTGTTTTGAAAATGTTCACTGTATCAACATTATTGGGAAATAAGGAAGATACCTGATTAGGTATCAGGAAGAGATATCAGTAACTCTTACTGGTTATTTTATAACTGAGTAAAAAATGCAATTTTTTGTTATTACCTATGCTGCCTTTAGACTGCTTTTCAAGTTCATAACAAAACTGAGTGGAAGGGGCATAGTTCCCCACGTATGCATAGCACTCCAGCTATCAACATCAAAACCACAACAGTACATTTGTTACATTTTTAATTAAGAGAATTATTTTGAAAAGGTATATTTGATCACTTTACTCACCAGGTTCACACTTGTTAATGACTTCCCATCACATTTGGATCAAAATCGGGAGCTCATTTTGGACCCCAGTTATCTCCCTGATCTCACCTCATGCCTCTCATTCTCTGGTCACTGTGCTCCAGCAATGAGGCTCTTGCTATTCCTAGCACCCACAAAGCTCTTGTCTGTTTCAAAAGCCTTTATACTTGATGCTTTCTCTGCCTGGAATTCTATCTCCCTAGATCCTCACAGGTCTCACTCCTTCATATCATTCTAGTCTATATTAAAATACCACTTCCTCAGATTCTCCTTGTCTCAGCTCTCTTAAAAAAAAGGATCTTAGTCCCATGTCATTATACTTTATTTTCTTCATAGAATTAATATGCACACCTCTTGAAGGCAGCTTTTTGTTTTTGTTCATTGATAAATCTCAAGCACTCACTAGTGCTCCTAGCATATACAAGATGCTTGACAAATACGGCAAAAGTGAACAAAAAGTTTTATGATTATAATTACTTATTTGTATAATAATTGCTTATCTGCTTCATGAGAATGCAAGCTCTATCTTCTTCACATGTGTATTCCTGGTGCCTGGAAGAATAGTCAGCATACAGTAGTCTCTCAAAAAATAGTTCTTAAAATAATTAAAAGACCTTTATTGGTAAATTCCTTGAATCCTAAAATTAAAGGTATTTTAACTTACCCTCTTTATATTGACATATAATTAAACATTTTTAAACTAGATATCAGCTTTAAAATCTATATTGATAATACATTGGGAAAAAATTGAGGAAAATCTGTTGAGATTTTTTACTGCTTTCTACTTCTCATGCAAAGACATACTGAAAGAGACTTTGAACTCTAAATAGCTGCTTCATACCATGTTTGCCAATTGCCTTTGATTATATCATATGCCATTCATTTTTTGAATTTAGACTTATCACAGTTCCTTATCAGAGAATAACTTACTATTTATTATAACTGAGGGATTTAATAATTTATTACAACTGGGAGACTTCAAAATGCTGAATTGTAAAATTGAAGTTATAAGAAGTTTTTACAAGTCAAAGTAATGAAATTCAACATTTCTGAGTTTCCCTGTTTCAAGTGTTTGCCACTACTTTCATATCCAGTGATCTATTTGAATCATTGGTGACCTATATACTTAACTTTTTAAACCTTTAAAAATAAATTGTTATTGTGAGTGTCCATTGACTATAGCATACTAAATAATAGTTTTTATATATGTATAAATTTTAATGAATGAGTAAACTTTGCCTTTTGTAAAAGTAAAATTATACATCAGTTTAGTTCAGACACTCAGCTGTGTCCAATTCTTTGTGACTCCATGGACTGTAGCATGGCAGGCTTCCCTGTCTGTCATGAACTCCCAGAGCTTACTCAAACTCATGTCCATCGAGTTGGTGATGCCGTCCAACCATCTCATCCTCTGTCATCCCCTTCTCCTCCCACCTTCAGTCTTTCCCAACATCAAGGTCTTTTCAAATGAGTCAGTTCTTCGCATCAGGTGGACAAAGTATTGGAGTTTCAGCTTCAACATCAGACCTTCCAGTGAATATTCAGGACTGATTTCCTTTAGGATGGACTGGTTGGATCTCCTTGCAATCTAAGGGACTCTCAAGAGTCTTCTCCAACACCACAGTTCAAAAGCATCAATTCTTCAACACTCAGCTTTCTTTATAGTCTAATTCTCACGTCCATACATGACTACTGGTAAAACCATAGCTTTGGCTAGACAGACCTTTCTCAGTAATGTCTCTGCTTTTTAATAAGCTGCCTAGGTTGGTCATTACTTTTCTTCTGAGAAGCAAGTGTCTTTTAATTTCATGGCTACAGTCACCATCTGCAGTGATTTTGGAGCCCCCCCAAAAATAGTCTGTCACTGTTCCCATTCTTTCCCCATCTATTGGCCATGAAGTGATGGGACCAGATTCCATGATCTTAGTTTTCTGAATGTTGAGTTTTAAGCCAACTTTTTCACTCTCCTTTTTCATTTTCATCAAGGGGCTCTTTAGTTCTTCTTCACTTTCTGCCATAAGAGAGGTGTCATCTGCATATCTGAGGTTATTGATTTTTCTCCCGGCAATCTTGATTCCAGCTTGTGCTTCTTCCAGCCCAAGGTTTCTCATGATGTACTCTGCATATATGTTAAATAAGCAGGATGACAATATACAACCTTGACGTACTCCTTTTCCTATTTGGAACCAGTCTGTTGTTCCATGTCCAGTTCTAACTGTTGCTTCCTGACCTACATACAGATTTCTCAAGAGGCAGGTCAGATGGTCTGGTATTCCCATCTCTTTAAGAACTTTCCACAGTTTGTTGTGATCCACACAGTCCAAGGCTTTGGCATAGTCAGTGAAGCAGAAGCAGATGTTTTTTTCTGGAACTCTCTTGCTTTTCGGTCATCCAATGGATGTTGGCAATTTGATCTCTGGTTCCTCTTCCTTTTCTCAATCCAGCTTGAACATCTAGAAGTTCATTGTCCACATACTGTTGAAGCCTTGCTTAGAGAATCTTGAGCATTACCTTACTAGCATGTGAGATGAGTGCAACTGTGCGGTAGTTTGAGTATTCTTTGGCATTGCCTTTCTTTGGGATTGGAATGAAAACTGACCTTTTCAAGTCGTGTGGCCCCTGCTGAGTTTTCCAAATTTGCTGACATATTGAGTGCAGCACTTTCACAGCATCATCTTTTAAGATTTGAAATAGCTAAACTAGAATTCCATCACCTTCATTAGCTTTGTTCATAGTGATGCTTCCTAAGGTCCACTTGACTTGCCATTCTAGGATGTCTGGCTCTAGGTGAGTGATCACACCATTGTGGTTATCTTAAGTCATGAAGATCTTTTTTGTATAGTTCTTTTGTGTATTCTTGCCATCTCTTCTTAATATCGTATGCTTCTGTTAATTATTCATAGATAAACATTATAATCAGATATTAGACATGTTGTGTAAGTTTGAAATAATATTTTTTTTGACTGTGGCATGCAGCATGTTGGGCCTTATTTCTCCCAACAAAGAAAGAACCTATGCCCTCTGTGTTGGGGTCTCAACCACTATAGTACTGGGTAGGTCCTTGAAACAATATTTTGTAAATTAATATGCTTCAAGTTTTCATAGTTGTGTCAGTGTCCACCTGACTGCTTCAGTGAATGTTATTACTGAGGTGATTTTACCACAGGTCCAAATATACTGTAAGAACATATATTTGCACTTGACTGCAAAGCAAGCAAATAGTTTATAAATGAGTCCTATTTGACTATCATGGCAGTGAAAACAACTGATTGTAGATCTAATTATTTTGGTGGCTTCAGGAACAGAATGAGCACCTGAAAATCAAGTTTTAAGCTCTGATAGAATTTGGAATATAGCACCTTTCTTCATGTCTTAAGAAAAACAAGGAGTTGACTTCAGACTGAAGAAATTTTCATAGATAGAGGCACCTAAATTCTAAATTGGCTTCAGGACTTGTTTAGACCAGATATGTTGTTGTTGTTGTCCAGTCATTATGTCATGACTCTTTTGGCACCCCATGAACTGTAGCCCACCAGGCTCCTCTGTCCATGGCATTTTCCAAGGGAGACAACTGGAGTGAGTTGCTGTTTCCTTCTCTAAGGGATCTTCCTGGACCAGGGATCGAACCATGTCTCTTGAATTGGCAGGTGGATTCTTTACTGCTGAGCCACAAGAGAATCCCTAAGACCAGATAACCAGTCCATTAAGTTGTGTAAATAAATGATCTACAGGCAGTAAGAAAGCTGCTCTCGAGCTCCCTCTTTCTTGATCTTTGTGATGAGGCCCCTACCTGCTACTGCTCTGAATGTGATACAGCATGCTCATGCGCTTGGCTGTGTCAAGGCCAGTGAGCAATTTTATCTGCTCTGTACTGTGCAGACCCGCTGTCACCTGTCACAAGCAAATAAGCAGTTATTTGTTTTCCCTTCTGCTGCTTCTTGACATGTTTTTATACATATTACTGCACTTAATATTGTGCACAGAAAGTGCTCAATAACATTTTTTAAAATTATCAATCTACAATAGCATATTCTTCCTATCCTGAGACTCTTTTAAGGTCCCTGTCACACAGAAGTTATGCACTAAATACTTGGATAAATTCCATTTCTTTACTGGAACATACTTTATCTGGAGAAAGAAAAAAAATTCTATTTTCCTAAAAGTAACTTTGAGAAAAGCTTATTAGCTGTCACTTTAGAATATAATAATGTATGTGGTATAAATGAAATAAGTAGGGCAGATAAATTTAGTTTCTTTGGACTTTAAAGTGAAAAGCACATGTACCTTTTTGCATAGTAGGCTGAAAATTCATGGCTTAGCTATAATCCAATAAAAGAAAAATACTTATATCATTATAAAACCAGGACTTTTAAAATTATTTTAAATTAATGTTTACCAATGAGAATGTAGGATGGATTTGATTCTGTTAAGGATACAATTTATTATTATATTTCAGTTAATGGTGACTTTACTTGTTCCTCATTTGTCACACAAGGAAATATTTTCAATATTCAGTAAATTGATGTATATGTTAGTCCTTTGGAAGCTGGTTTGACGGATATAGAGTGTTTTATTGTTATAACAGTATAATGCCATTTTCTATGAATATATGAAAAGGACTACTATGGTAAATAACCAAATAAAGGTAATCAAGATGGAATATTCTAGTTGTGCTTTAAATCTCTTTTACAATTAGATAATCTTTATATTTCATAATTTTAACTGTAGTAAATACATTCTTGGTTGCAAATATTGTATACCTTGAAAACTATAAATGACTTTAGGGATGATATGATATTCAATATTATCCTATTTGTATGATTTGGAAGATAATCTATGATTTTTTTTCCCTTTTATTTAGTACCTATGGATACTAACCATTTACTAGATACCTAGGACTAGAAATATAAAAACTAGCATTTATTGGATACAAATGCCTAACATAGTAGGCAAAACAGACTTGTAAATGTTTGTGTGTATTTCTGTTAACAGCTCATTAGATACGTTGCATTTATTAACCTTTAGCTAATAACAAGTGAAGACTTAGAGGTTTAAGTATTATGCCCACTATCACAAAAGGTATTAAACTGGTAGAGCTAGAGGTATACATACATGCACATATACATACACCAAAAGATTCTGAGGAAAATATACTCTGTTCTTCTCTAACTGCACTTCTCTGATCATTTTCAGATAGGCTTGCTAATCCCTCTTACTAGAAATAGTGGGTGCAGAGCAAATCTTCTCTGACCCATTTTTGGAAAGTATGGGAATCAAGGGGTTCACATAAGGGGGATATCAGCAGAGAGGTTTTAGGTTAGAAAGCCTAGCAATGAAGGACAACTATTTCCAAATAGGAAATTCTGTTAGAATTCTGGTACCTAGCATGATAAGCTTTGTGTCCATGGAGAAGATTTACTGTTAAGGTCCACATGGTCAAGCCAGTATATCCAAATCTAGTTGTAGGAAATGCAATCACAGAAAGACAATCTGAAGTAAAGATATAAGAAAAATGCAGAGACATCAGTGCCCCAAAGCAAAGGTACACTTGTTTAGAGACATACAATATATCACCTATTGTTACCGAATAGAATATGTATTTGAGGGGGTATTTGTGGACAATGAAATTTAGAATTCTTCAGAGCTACTTTTTAGCCCCCTTTTTCATAAGGAACATTAAATTAACCATTCCCAATATGCAGAATCTTTAAAGAAATAGCAGATTAAAGAAAGATAAAATTAAAAAAGAGGAGGGAAAAAGAGGATGAGGAAAATATATATACTATGTACTTCTCATCTAACCCCATTTCTCAGATCATTTTCAGATAGGCCTGTTAATCCCTCATACTAGAAATAGTGGGTGCAAAACAAGCCTCCTCTGATACATTTTTGATAACTAACCCATCATCTGAGCAGAGGGAAGTTCCAACATCAAAGAACAAGAGCAGGAACAAGGCTCAGTGGGTCTTTTATTATTTTTTATTTCCTCAAATGGTTATTTAGCTCCTGCTATTGCCAGACAATTTGCTAGACCCTGGAGATATGAGAGTAAACACATAGAAGAGTCCTGACAAAAGAAAACAGGACTCTTGTCTCGTCTCATTTATGTAGCCTTTGAAATACCATTCTCACTGCCATTTTTATTTGAATGAAAATACTCTGAAATTGCAAGACAGATTATCTTAAGGAGTAATTGCTGTTTGCACCAAGGTGAGTCTGAATTTTCTAAATGCATTACATTATCAAGAAATGCAAAAATAAATCAAATTTTGAGGCTAATATTTGATCTGTCATTCATAACACTATTTCAAACTTGTATCTACTTCAGTATATTCCTCATTTTTCCATCTACTCGTCTTTAAAGCATTTTTATTTATTTATTTATTTATTTTTAGGCTATGCTGAGCCTTGTTGCTGTGCAGGCTTTTCTCTAGTTGCAGTGGGCCAGGGGCTACTCTCTAGTAGAGGTGCTCAGGCTTTTCATTGGGGTGGCTTCTCTTGTTGTGGAACCTTGGTTCTAGGGCAAGTGGGCCTCAGTAGTTGCAGCTCCTGGGCTTTTGGGCACAGGCTCAGTACATTTGGCACATGGGCTTACTTGGCCTACAGCATGTGGGAGCTTCCTGGATCAGGGATCAAACCCACATCTCTTGAATTGACAGGTGGCTGTTTTTACCAGTGAGCCTCCAGTGAAGCCCATCTACTAATTTTTGAGAAGTAAATGTTATAAATTTAGCCTGATATTAACAATGATGAGACTTTTATCTTTTTTTATTTAGTATTTCTTTATGTGATTTTTCTCCAGGACCAAAGTGTTCATTGACTGGGGGATGGGATGTCTTGTAAAAGAAAAAGTAGTTTTCAAGTAAAGTGGTATTAGTTTCCAATATTATCTACCTTAGCAACTTAATATGTGCTTGTCATTGGATAATTTTTTAAAATTACCCTTAATCTCCATGTCTATAAATTAGTGAATAATGATACCCAACTCACAGAAATAAGTGTACAAAAAGTTGGCATTATTTAAGCTCTTTTATGTTGATTAAAGGAAACTGATCCAGAATAAAAATCTAAATCCTAAGGAAGGCAATAGTTATGAAATATTTGAAATGGTTTAACACTTCAGAAATTTTTGCTCTAGGAGTAATCTTAAAATTCAAATGAGCTAATTGTTTCCCAAATATGGATAGTCATAAATAAATAAGATCTATTATGGAAAATAATTTGTTAGAGTGGAAAAACTAACTGTGAATAGACATGTTAGTTCTGGTTCTATATCTGGAAGCCTTAACATACCACTTTTCCTCTCTGAAAAAGATTTTCCTCATCTATAAATAGTAAAATTGGATTAATTCTCCAAGGATGGACTTCTAGACCTAAGAATCTGTCATGTGCTCTCTCATGTTGATTTCTGTTTCCTTTAGTCATTTTTAATCATGTATGAACTTGAATAAATTCCTGAATTTAGTATAGTCTTATTTATTTTAAAAATGTTTTTTTCAGTTTCATCTTTCAATAGAAAGTTGTAATGTAGTTTACATATTGTTGATGATAAGAAATAGTTGTAGAGATACTGGGTTCTGGACTTTGTTTTTTTAGGAAATATACACAAAATCATGCATGAATGGTTTGCTTAGATTTCTTGGATTATATGAATTAAATTAGGTAGAGATCTTAAGGAAGTGAAAGTGATATTATAAGCAATCAATATTAACTATCATTACTGTTAATAGTATTACACTGAGTGCTAATTTATAATGTTTTTATGAAATTTATACTGATATTTGCTATGTATTTTAATTATGTAATTAAGGCATTTTAATGATAGAAAATTAAAATAATAGGAATAAATAAAACAAATAATTAAAAATATTATCTATTAATATATTCTTACTCCTCAGAGATAAAATCTGTTAATATTTAGCTATATACAATTCTATATTTTCCTATATACATATACTCATATTCCTAGAGACATGCATATAAACTATTTTGAAATGTAAATAAGCTTTATAATAAATAGTCCTTGTCACAAATACTTTTGACAGTTTTTGGCTGTATATTTTTTTGAGCAGATGTATCATAATTTACATACTAGAATTAAATTATTAGACTGTTATGTTGCTTCTAAGTTTTTAGTTTGATTAATAATGCTATAATGAACATCCTTTTGTGTACATACGGTCTCTGTGTGTATGTACATATACATCTGCTTACATATATATGTGTGTGTGTGTACAGTCATTTCCTACAGGTAAAAACTCAGAATTATAAAGTCAAAGGGAACCCTTCCTTGTGCAGGAAGTCTTTTGCAATGAAATAATTTGAATGCTCACTCATTACAACCAAAATGGCAGAATTTTCTCCTTGTCGTCAATTTTTCTTTCCAACTTAGATGAGATAGTGTATACATCTCAGTTCTAATGGAATTTATATACCAAAGAAAAGAATCAGATACTTGAAAGATATGCAGAATAATACACAGGTTAAATGAGCAATTCATAAGATAGATTTTTGAAGTTAGGAGCATCAGTCACATAATGATCCAATAAATTTGAATAAACCTAAATTTAAATAAAAAGGGGAACCATTTAAAATCACCAATGAAGGCACTATCCATTAGCTTTGGAGAATATTTACTAGGTCCCTACAAAGAAGGAAAATAACCAAAGTAACATTAACTTTTTACAACACTTGGAATGAGATATAAATCTCAAGTATGTTGTTTTATGAACTGAATTGTGCACCCTCCACTGAAACCCTAACCCCCCAATCTGACTACATTTGGAGATAAAAGAGGTAATTAATCTGAAATGAGGTCATAAGGGCGTGGTTCTGTTTTGAGAGGGCTAGTACCCATATAAGAAGAGGAAGAGATATCAGAGATGTCTTTATCTCTCTAGGCATGCACAGAGGAAAGGTCATGTGAGAACACAGAAAGAAAGTAACTCTCTGAAAGCCAGGAAGAGAGATTCATCAGAAATCAAATCTGTAGGCACCTTGATCTAGGTCTTCTAGCTCCCAGAACTATGAGAAAATGCATTTCTGTGGTTTAAGCCACCCAGTCTATACTATGTTATGGTATGCTGGGCTGAATAACATACCATATGAAGTCTGTCTGTAAGCTCATTTATAAAACTTACAAAAATCTCCCTCTATTTTACTTAAATCTGTAAATGGGCTATACATTTCATAAATAAGAGTATGCAGATTCAAAAAACCACATAGCCACTGTTTTTGTTCACAGGAAGATACAACTTCCTGTAGTTGGATATCACTACATTAGGGAAGATATATAGGTAGGGGAGTTATTAATTTAGACTCTCTGGTGGACGCTGTATCCTCTAGTACCACTCAGATTCCCCTTCCCTGAGAGACATGTTTCCCCAGTTGCTAATGCTGATGTTAGGCCATAGCCTTTTTAAAGGCCCAAGGCCAAGTCCTTTCCTGGCAGGGCCCACACTGAGTAATTATAATCAGTCCAGGAGTATAAGGGCCTGGACCTTGACCCACAGTCCATAGGGTTGCGAAGAGTTGACTATGACTCAACTCAGTGCATTCTAGCTCCAGAACTCTGTATGGGTGCAGAGGCTGTAGTTGGCTGTATGCTTGATTTCTCCCTGTGCCAAACAAATTCCACTTCCCACCATCCCTTCCACAGGTGTTGCTCCCAAGGGCTCATCTCAATAAACACCCTGCATGCTAAATTCCATTTCAGAGTTTGCTTCCCTGGGAACCCAACCTGCTGCAGAGAGTGGGTAGAAAAGATTACAATAATATTTGCAGGTGTTATAATTGCATCACTGCTTGATTGCTTTTGCTCAAAACAGTCCCCAGAGGGAACCCAGGTCCTTTATGCCAAGCCATTTGGCTCACAAAATTACAGATCTAACAGTTGTAGCATAGGACTATATAAGGCTAATTTTTCCCATTCTAATTATGCAGTGTGTATAAGAATTTAATAATAAGTACCTCTTAAAACAGCAACTTCATCACTAGCATCATTATAGGTCATTCTGTTGAAAATATACTGGAGGAAGGCATGGCAACCCACTCCAGTATTCTTGCCTGGAGAATCCCCATGGACAGAAGAGCCTGGCAGGCTGCAGTCCATGAGGTAGCAAAGAGTCAGACATGACTGAGCAACTAAGAATATTGAAAATATAGACTAGGAACAAAGCTAGATATATGGATAATCAAATTATACTTAGAGATCCAATAAAGTAAAATTCAAATTGTTGTTGATATTTTTTTCAAGTAACTAATATTCACAAAGTAAATCTTCCCTTTCACTTACAGAATTCTTGATATCACTTTTGTTTTGAACCATTTATTTTGTATTGGAGTATAGTTGATTAGCAATATTGCAATAGTTTCAGATAAACAGTGAAGGGATTCAGTCATACATATACATGTATCCATTCTCCCCCAAACTCTCTCATCCAGGCTGTCACATAACACTGAGCAGAGTTCCATGTGCTATACAGTAAGTCCTTACCCGATTTAAATATAGCAGTGGATATGTACACTCTTGAGACCACTTTTATTTCTCATTGTTCTATTTTTTCTCCTCCAGGATCAGCCTCTCCACCCACCACCTAAACCAAAAGACAAATTCTTTCCATCTTGGCCATGTCTTCAACATGTTCTGACACTTTCTTCCTATGTGACATTGATAAAGTCATTAATTTCTCTGAGGCTTTCTTTTCTTTTGTGTAAGACCGGGGAAAACTAAATACCATAGCTGTGGTGTACATTAAATGAGATTAATGTAGGAAAAAATGCAGACTGTGGTATATTCCAGGTACATAGTGTTAGGGTTTTTTTCCCCTCAGTTTCTTCCTATAAGAAATTTTGAGCTCTAAGAGAGAAAAGACCCTAGAACCCACTGAAAGTAAGTGGTACATGCACTGAGGTAAGGGGAAATTTTTCCCTATTTTGTAATTAAACTTCTATTATTGGACACTTAACTGTTTGGTATACAGTTGTGGACAAGATAAAGCCTCTTGATTCAAGGAGCTTATCAAAGAGTGAAGGAATTACAGATAGGAAAATAGCTGTGTGGGAGAAAGCAGAGTGTTGACTACATACACACACACACACACACACACACACACACACACACACACACACATATAAAGAATGAGATGGGACCATCTTTCTTTTCTTCTATCTATGTATGTTTCTTAAAAACAACAGAGAGAGAGCTAGGTTGCTGCTTTTGGATTAACATAAAGGCACTGTTGACTGTAGGCATGAGGAGCTTGCTTCCTCAGGATAGGGAATACAAAGGCTCAGCCAAGGAGAATTGCAAAATATCTCTAATTAACCATCAAGCACATTCCCTAGCTAAGACACCTGGCCTTTCTAAGCCTGACACCTGTCTTCTTAGTACTGCTAATAATGGATAAATGATTAAAAGAAAATATGGATCTAAGTGGTGGTTTTGATGAAATGGAGGGTATTATAAATTGAGAGGAAAGAAAGTATATCTTTATGAACTATTAACTTCAAGTGAAAATGTTAATTGCTCAGTTGTGTCCAACTCTTTGTGACTCTATGGACTGTAGCCCACCAGGCTCCTTTGTCCATGGGATTTTGCAGGCAAGAATACTGGAGTGGGTAGTCAGTCCCTTCTGCAGGAGATCTTCCCAACCCAGGGTTCAAACCCAGGTGTCCTGCATTGCAGGCAGATTCTTTACTGTCTGAGACACCAGGAAAGCAAACTTAAGCACTACTGGTATGCCAAGCAGTACACATAGTATAAGAAGATGAAACAGAGTTGAGTAAAGGAAAGAAAGGGGAAAGGAAGAGTAAGATGTTAAATATATAGCCTGTTACTTGGACTCCTTACCCTACCCCCATACAATACATACAATACAATACAATACCTCCATAAAATACAACTCTGTATTTTCAAGTGAGTATCATTGGTTCAGCACAGTTTTATGGAAACCTTTTGACTTTGAAATAGAAGAAAATGTCGTTTCCTTGCATTATTCTCTTTTGATCCTGTGGAAAGCAATGTGATTATACAGCATGGTGTACACTATCATTTCAATAGGGAAGAGATTAGTCCTGGTTTATGTTCATACTGTTCATGGGGTCACAAAGAGTCAGATGTGACTGAACGACTAAACTGAACTGATGATAGAATAACACTCTTTGGGATTCAGTACAGCATGAAGGTAATAAAAATAAGTTTTTTTTTTGTTTTAATTTATCACCAGGAATAAAAGAGAAAAGATATCAAGCCAAAATGGAGAAGGAAGGGTAGATAGAGGGCATATTGTCAGAAGACTAAAAGCAGTACAAATAATATAAGATATGAAACAGAATTGAGTAAAGAAAGGAAAGGAGGAAAGAAAAGGTGAGGTGTTGAACACCTGTTTAGAACTTAATGTTTCTTCTCCTATTAACTCATTGCAATATTAGGATAGGCAGAGAACCTGAAGCTCAGAAAAGTTTGTTGCCTGCCCAAACTGACCTCGCTAGTGAAGTTACGGGTTTGAGCCCAAATCAGACACAGTCCATGGACTAAGCTGATTATTGTGACATGTCCCAGATTTCTGCACAACCGCTGCTGCTGCTAAGTCGCTTCAGTCGTGTCCGACTCGGTGTGACCCCATAGACGGTGTGACCCCATAGACGGCAGCCCACTGGGCTCCTCTGTCCCTGGGATTCTCCAGGTAAGAACACTGGAGTGGGTTGCCATTTCCTTCTCCATGAATAACCACTGCTTGCCTATTAAGGAAATAGGTAACAACCCTTCTAGAGATTATCCTGAAGCAAATCCATCATATACTGCAGCTTGAGTGTCTGTGACTTCTCTACCACGGGAGGGAAGTGTGATGGTTAAAGAGGGGAAAACACTTGATAAGCCCAGTTGGATGCATTAATTCAAGTCAAAGTTGATCTTTACTAGACACAATATTTTCCTCTTTTCCCAGATTTCAGTGTAAGAAGACTACTAGACACAAAATCTTCCTCTTTCCCAGATTTCAAGGTAAGAAGACTTCTATAAACTATTCTCTTGGGTCAAAACGTGTAGAATACAAAATTTTTTCCTCAGTTGCCTAAGCAAGAGACCATCCTTCCTGTTCCCACACTTTTGCTGTTGCTGTTTCCTGTGCCTGAAATATTTCTTGCTTCTAAGTACTCCGCTCTGCCAACCCACACACCCTTGTGGATCCCAGCTGCTCTTTTAGGTCAACATTCTTTCATCACATCAGAAGGAAAGGCAAGCTCAGATCTGTTCTTTCCATTCTAGTTATCTAAGCACTAGATAGCACTTTTATTTTTTCAATCACATTGACCAGAGTTGTAAATTTTGCATGATTCATGTAGATTTTTAAATTTATGCCTACTTCTCACAAACCCCACAAGAACAGAGGCTGTATATTTGTGTTATTTTAATTCTCACCATTGTATCCCTGGAATGTAGCTTTACTAAAAGCTCAAGTGAATGAATAGTAGTTTCAACACTTTTTTTTTCTGCCTTTCCTAGTAAACACTCTACCATGGGAAAGCTACATTTCTTCTCTTTCTTTTAGTATCTGAATAACCTTGTTATATATTGAAAATGCCATGAGCTTCTGCATGCTCTCATTCTGAATTCTAGTTCTGACACTCAATGTTAGACTTTGGGTAACCAATTTACTTCAAAGACTCTGATTATTCTTCTATTAAAGTGGATATAAATTCATATCTTATGATTGTTTCAACTCTTAATGGTATATTGATACATCATATGCCGTTAGCAACTTGCGTTTCCTAATTCTATACCATATTTTTCTTCTTACAAATAAGCTTGATGGATATCTAAGTTTTTGCGTTATTTGTGCGGTTTCTTCCCCCAGAGCATTAATTGGCTTTTAAAGGTTCAATTTGACATAAGTTCATTAAGATCAACATTTTACCTCCTCTTGGAAATCATTCTTAGCTAAAATTTATTGCTAGTTTAATAACTGTCCATAATCTCTTTTGATCCTACCATATGCTATTTTTTAATTCTATTTTTCTTTTTTTATTTTAATTTAATCCTAATTGTTTATAATATATGTATTTTCCTTCTTTCATTCAATTAACCAAGAATCTTGCTAGGTTTTGTGGGATAATACAAGAATGATAATTGGAAAAAAGCCTACCATTCATCTTGCAGTCTGTTTGCATAGGCAGAAGTTGAAATAACATAGTAGCAGGGTCATATTTAATAAGTGATTCTAGAAATATTTTGTATAGTATGGTTACTATGTATCAGAGACTATATAAACACCAATGACAGATATCTTGAAGGAAAGAAAAAAATATATGTACAAAGCCATGATAATATGACAGAGGATGGTGGGTGCTAGAATGACTGCTGAATCTAAAGGGTGATAGGCTTATGCAAGAGATGAGAATGTTGAAACTAATTAGGTGGAAAGCTGAGCTAGATCATAGAGGTTTTGCTAGTCATTCTATTGAGTTGGCCAAAGGTTCCTTTGGGTTTTTCCATAACGTAGTGAAAAGTGAAAGTGTTAGTTACTCAGTCATGTCGGATTCCTTGTGACACTATGGACTGTAGCCCACCAGGCTCCTCTGTCTATGGTATTTCACAGGCAAGAATACTGGAGTGGTTTGCCATTCCCTTCTCCAGGGGATACTCCCAACCCCAGAATCAAACCCTGGTCTCCTGCACTGCAGGCAGATTCTTTAACATCTGAGCCACCATGGAAGCCCATTACATAACATAGCATCTTATGAAAAACACCTGAATGAATCTTTTGCCCAAGCTAATATAAAATTTGTTTGTTTTCTAAAAGCAATATAATACCAAAAGGCTTTTGGCAGGAAAACAACTGATCTCATGCCTGTTTAAAAAAGGCAAAATTTTTCTTATTTAAAAATATTCTTTTTCTTAAATTAATATATTACATTAAGACAAGTGTCACATTTTCTCCTTTTATGCATTTCCCTAACACTTACAAATAAATAGGTATAGAATGGTTTTCAACACCTCATATATGTTGTATATAGTATGCAAACTAACATTTGAATTCCTAATAAGACTTACAAGCTATTGCAAATAACAAAACAAGATACTAATTGTGTTAAGTGTTTATAGGTAGAGCTTTACAGACTTGGAGAGCTTTTATATAGATTGTGTGATTTGTTTCCATGATCTTCCTCCTCATGGGATGGGAAAGGAGGGAGCCAAATATTAAATACATACTTTGAAATCTTAATAGGGCTTGTAGATATAGCCAACCTTGTAAATGCCTTTAAAATTGGGACTATATGGAAACCAGAGGCCTCCAGGGAATCCTTGAGTCTTGTTCTGTCCTGTCATATATTTATTTTTTCATACCCACAAGATCTTGTCAATAAGATGAATGATGATGTACCAGCATCTTGAGCTAAAGACAGAGCTCAAACATCCAAACTATTGATGCATATTTTATCAGACTAGACAGTAGCTATAAAATAAAATCAAAACAACAGTCTGATAAGTGTTTTTTTTTTTTTTTTTGCTGGTTCTGTTAGACAGTCCTTCAGTGTTTTTATCATTCTATTTTAAAGAAACAGAAGAAATGAAGGAGGGATTTGGCAATGAGATGCTCCTGTCATGGAATATACACCTTAAAATTAGAGAAAGAAAATGTGGAACTTATCATAGTGAAGGGTAAAGTTTTAGAACTCAGGATGTAAAATTCTGCTCCCTTTTCCTTCTTATCTCTCTGTCCCTTCCTCTTTGCCTCTCCCCTACTTTCTCTGTGTCCTGCTTCTTTTCTTACACTGTCTCACTTAATTACATTATATTCATTACATTGCATCAGTAAATGTAGGGACTCTTCATATTTCCCACAAAAGCAATTTATAAGCACTTATTTTGTGAAAGTCATTGTAATAAACACTAGGGGAAAAAAGAAATAAGACTGTAAGTTATGGAGAGAGTATAAATTTCCTTTGTACCTAAAGAAACTAGCAATACTTAAATTTCATGAAATAAAAACAGGAAGAAATTTTAAAATGGTAGTAATAACAAAATTAATAATTGAGTGTTTGATACATGTCATGGTTTTCAAATTTGATCACCAAAGTAACAGCATCAGCATTAAGATCAGCTGAGCTACAATAAGGTATCACCTCACACTGGTCAAAGTGGCCATCTTCAAAATGTATGCAAATAATAAATGCTGGATGGGGTATGCAGAAAATGGAATCCTCCTACAGTGTTGGTGGGAATGTAAGTTGGTACGGTCACTATGGAGAAGAGTATGGAAGGTCCTTAAAAAACTAAAAATAGAGCTACCATATGATCCTACAATCCCACTCTGGGGTATACATCTGAGAAAACTCCAATTCAAAAAGATGCAGGCACCCTAGTATTCATAGCAGCATTATTTATAATAGCCAAGACATGGAAGCAATGCAAATATCCATTGAAAGATGAATGGATAGAGAAGATATGGTACATATATGTGTTGGAATATTACTCAGTCATAAAAAAGAATGAAGTAATGCCATTTGCAGCACATGGATGGGCCTAGAGGTAATCATATCAAATTAAGTAAATGAGACAGAGAAAGATAAATATCATATGGTATCATTTATATGTGAGATAAAAAAATTATACAAATAAATAGAAATTGACTCACAGACAGAAAACAAACATAGTTAACAAATGGAAAAGTGGGAGGAGTAATTAATTAGGAGGTGGGATTAACAAATATACACTACTATATATAAAATAGATAACCAACAATGACAGGATTTATACTCAATATTTTATAATAACTTATAATGGAAAAGGAGCAGGAAAGGAATAAGTATATAACTAAACCAATTTTCTGTGTACCTGAAACTAACACAGCATTGTACATCAACCATACTTCAATAAAAATTCACAAAGAAAAAAAAAAGAACTCTAATAATTTTCTGGTGACACATTTTAAGATTTTTTATAATACTATCATACCACCTGCAAAAAGTAACAGTTTGACTTCTTTTTCCAATTTGGATTATTTTTATTTCTTTTTCTTCCCTGATTGTCATGGCTTGAAGGTTCAAAATTATATTGAATAAAAGTGGTGAGAGTGGATATCCTTGTCTTGTTTCCTATCTTAGAAGAATTGCTTTCAGCTTTTCACCATTGAGTATGACACTAGCTATAAGTCTGTCATATATGGCCTTTACTCTGGTAAGGCATATTCACTGTATACTCACTTTGTGGAAAGTTTTATTTTAATCATAAGTGGGTGTTGAATTTTTTCAAAATCTTTTTATTCCTCTATTCAGAAGATTACATCATATATCTGTAATTCTTCAGTTTGTGATGCTCTTCACTGATTGATTTGTAAATATTGTAAAAATCCTTGATATCCCTGGGATAAATCCCACTCGATGTTAGTGTATGATCCTTTTAATATGTTACTGAATTCAGATTGCTAGTATTTTGTTGAGGATTTTTGCATGTATCTTTACCTATATTTTTATTTGTTGTTATTGTTCAGTCACTAAGTCGTGTCTGATTCTTTGTGACTCCATGGACTATTGACTTGCACTTTTCTTTCTATTTTTTTGTCATATCTTTGTCTGGTTTGGGACTTCCCTTGTGGTTCAGATGGTAAATAATCTGTCTATAGTGCAGGAGACCCAGGTTTGATCCCCTAGTTGGGAAGATCTGCTGGAGAAGAGTAGGGCTACCCAATCCAGTGTTCTTGCTGGAGAATTCCATGAACAGAAGAGCCTAGTGGGCTACAGTCCATGGGATCACAAAAATCGAACACGACTGAGTGACTAACACTTTCACTTTTACTTTTTGTCTGGTTTTGGTGTCACCATGACAGTGGCCTCATAGAATGAGTTTGGGAATATTTTTTGCTCTTCAAATTTTTTGAATAATTTCAGAAGAATAGGTGTTAGCTCTTCTCTAAATGTTTGATAGAATTCACCTGTGAAGACATATAGTCTTAGACTTTTGTTTGTTGAGAGTTTTTCAATTACAATTTCAAGCATTAAATGCTGGAGAGGATGTGCAGAAAAGGTAATCCTCCTAACACTGTGAGTGGGAATGTGAATTGGCACAGTCACTAGACTCAATAGCCATGAATTTGAGTAAACTTGGGGAGATAGTGAAGGACAGGGAAGCCTGGTGTGCTGCAGTTCATGGGGTCTCCAAGTCAGACATGACTTAGCAATTGAAGAACAACCATATGATCTAGCAATCCCACTCTTGGGCATATATCCAGAGAAAACCATGGTTTGAAGGGATACATACACCCCAATGTTCATTTCAGTGCTGTTTACAATTGTCAAGTCATGGATGCAGCATAAATATTCATTGACAGATGAATAAATAAGATGATGAGGTGCATATATAAAATAGAACACTACTCAGTCCTTAAAAAGAATAAAATAATGCCATTTGCAGCAACATGGCTTGAACTGGAGATTACCATACTAAATAAAGTAAGTCATACAGAGAAAGATGTATATCATTTATGTGCTTACGAGTGGAATCAAAAGAATTATACAAATGAACTTATTTATAAAACTGAAATGAACTCACAGACTTAGAGAACAAACTTACTGTTATTAGGGGGAAGGCTGTTGGAGAGGGATAGATTGGGAGTTTGGGATTGGCATGTACACACTGCTATAATTACAATAGGTAATCAACAAGGACCTACTGTACAAGCACAGGGACAGCTGAACCTAAATAGGAAAATAATTTGATAAAAAATAGATGCAAGTATATATATAAATGAATCACTTTGCTGTACACCCCAAATGGTTAATCAACTATGCTGCTATAAAAAATAAAAAACAAAAACAAAAAGAAAGAAACACTCAGGCTTCCCTCTAGACTAACTAAATCAGAAATTGTGGGGTGGAGTCCTGGAATCTATTTTTTAATAAGCCCTCAGGTGATGGAATTGGACACTAAAGTTTGAGAACAACTTCTCTATGCTTAGCAGTTTACATGAGTCATCTAATTCTCATAAGCCTTATGAGTCAGATACTCTTCTAGCTTTGCATTAGCTATCTATTGTTACCTAACTAATCATCCCAAAATGTGGTGGTTTGAAACAACAACATCAATTGTGTCAACAACAATCATTGTGTCATTATCTCTCATGATCCTGGGGTTAAGTAACCTCACTCACAGTATGCTTTCATGCACTCAAGATCTCTCATATGATTGTGATCAAATGATGGGGTGGAATGATCTGAGGGCTCACTTACTTGCTCATAAGTCTGTGGCCTGTGCCATGAAGACTTAATAGCTGGGAAGCTGAAACAGCTGCAGCTCTTGATGTAACTGTTTCTCTGTAGTCTGTTCATCCTGGTAGCTTCATGGTAGCTAGGCTTCATAAAGGACAGTTTCAAAAGCAAAAATCCAAGGCAGGAGAGAGAGAGAAAGGAAAGTAGAAGTTGTATTACCTTTTATGAATGAGCCTGGAAAGTCACATGGCATCGTTTCCCCATGCCTACTAGCCAGGTGGTCACAAAGGCCTACCCAGGTTGAAAAGGAAGCATAGACTCCACCTTGTGATGAGGGAAGTGGCAAATTTTGAGAAGGAAATGGAGATGGAAGTAGGATAAATACCTTGTCTAAGACTTCTTAGTGAGTAAATGGTTTTGTTGTTTTCAGTCGCTAAGTCTATCCGACTCTTTGCAACCCTATGAACTGCCAGCTTGCCTGTCCTTCACTGTCTCCTGGAATTTGCACAAACTAATGCCCACTGAGTCAGTGAGGCCATCCAACTATACCACTCTCTGCCACCCTCTTCTCCTCCTGCCCTTAATCTTTCCCAGCATCAGGGTCTTTTCCAGTGAGTCAGCTCTTTGCATCAGGTAGTCAAAATATTGGAGCTTCAGCTTCAACATCAGTCCTTCCAATGAATATTCAGGGTTGATTTCTTTTAGAATTGGCTGGTTTGATCTCCTTGCTGGCGAAGTGGCTCTCAAGAGTCATCTCCAGTAACACAATTAGAAAGCATCAATTCTTTGGTGCTCACTTTCTTTATGGCCCACCTCTCATATCTATACATGACTATTGGAAAGACCATAGCTTTGACTATATGGACCTTCATTGACGAAGTGACGTTTCTGCTTTTTAATAAGCTGTCAAAGTTTGTCATAGCTTTTCTTCCAAGGAGCAAGAGCTTTTTTAATTTCATGGCTGCTGTCACCGTGCACAGTGAACTGAGATTTAAACTGAGAGTTAGCAATCTTTATCAGCAGGTAATAATGATTTACATAATGTTTACTCTCCATGTAACTAAGTATACATGGAATATTTTACATTGATTATTTCTGTCATCAACAACCCAATGAAATATGCACCATTACTTTTGCTGTTTTGCAGATGGGGCAACTGACTAGGTGTTAGAGAAATTAAATTGCTTTTCCAAATGTTCATGCTTAGTCATTTGTAGGGCCAACATTTGAATACATGTGGTATTTCTCCAAAACATGAATTCAAGCATGAAAGTGAAAGTGAAGTCACTCAGTTGTGTCTGAGTCTCTCGACCCCATTGACTATAGCCTACTAGGCCCCTCCATCTGTGGGATTTTCCAGGCAAGAATACTAAAGTGGGTTGCCATTTCTTTCCCCAGGAGATCTTCCCAACCCAGGGATTGAACCGTGGTCTCCCACATTGTAGGCAGATGCTTTACCATATGAGCCACCAAGGAAGTTACTATGTTGCTGGTATCTTTATTACTTATGATCATTCATATCATGTATATACATATGTGTATGTGTATATATATAAATAAATATATTTAAATAAAATAAAAAAATACATTTTATAAATATATACAAAATATATATATAAATATAAATAAATAATATATGTATTTGTTATATCTTTTAGTGTTTTGTTTTCTTTTCTGCAACTTCTGCCTTTCCCAATTTTTAATACCATAATTGTTTCTTATTCCTGTAATTTAACATAAATTGCCATGCTTTAAGAAGCCTACATTTACCCTGAGTTAGGGACAGTAACATTTCCTCTAAAAATTGTACTGAAAGATTAATGTGATGGCTTAGTCCAGGAAGAAGGGCAGAAAGATGGCAAAGACAATAGGGATTAGTTAAGGAAACTTGGCATATTTCTGCTAAAAAACAAAAAGAGAAGAGATTAATGGAGGATAAAATTGATCCCTGAAAGTATGTAAATAGTAATTGTGGGGAAGAGTCTAAACTTATATGTAGCTCTCATGACGGAAATATATATATAAAACTAATGATTTGATACTTCAGGTAGGCAGATTTTGATGTAGAACAAAGCCCTATATAATGAGAACTGCATGGCAATGAAATGGATTCCTACAAGGTACGTCTCCACCTGTGGTTGAAAAAAAGGTTGAAGAAATTAGCTGGCGAGTTGAAAATATTGCAGAAGAGCTTCCAGCATTGGGTAACTTGTCCAAGGGGATGGCATATAAGATTACTTCTAGTCTGAGGATTCTAAGGTCATTGGGCAGGAGGTCCCTGCCACTGGACAGACCTGGAACAACTAGGCCATTGTCTCAGGCTTAATGAGCGTTAGACCCTTGAGACTACAAGAGGCCCCTCTGGGAGTCTGCCAGGATGAAAAGAGGAGAGAAGCTGTAGTGGGCTGGAGGACATGTCAAGGCTTCCTCTTCTGGAAGTCCAGGCAGCAGGTCACACAGCCATCCCAAAACTGTCTTCTTTCCATATGACAACTTTAGGTCCAAGGAGACAAGATCAGTAGGTATAGGGCTGCTCTGCCTTATGCAGCCCTGTATGCATAACTTCCAGAGTGACCACCACATATTCATACAATGCATGTGTTATGCAGTGCTCAGAGAATCTCAAAGCATGGTATATTCATCATGTGTTTATAGTTTGTTTATAGTTCTTCCCAGTCCAGCTGTAGCTTAATACTCAGGGTTATTTCTTAACATTAGCTGTGTTGCCTGGAAACATGTTAACTTTCTTATTCTTATCAGCTTTTTCAGGGAAGTTGAGCTAGAGAACTAACTCAAGGTCAGGTTTTCATGCAGCAAGGGTGTTATTTCATTGGCACTTTGCCAAGAGTAGCATTCAGAAATGTAATGTAATATTAACCCCATTTTAAAGCACTGGTTACCATGTCAGGCTCTCTCTAAAGAGTTTAATTGCAAGATTGCATTTAATATTCAAAGCATCCCTGTGTCCCAACTATTATTTGTATCCTCATTTTATATATGAAAAATTAAGTCTTGAGAGACTAAGGGATTTTGCAAAGTCTTTCAGCTAGTGACAGAGTCTGAATCTGGACCTGGTTTTGTCTGTCTGCAGAGTCTGAGCTCTTAACCACTTACTTACTCTCTGACTGTGTATTGACCTTCACCTCTATTGTCAAGAAGTTTGCTGGGAGCTAGGGATAAAGAATTGAAGAAGACACACATGGAGCCTGTATACTATGTATAGCAATAACTCGTGCATATTTACAGATTGAAAATGTCCAAATACTAAATTTTATTAAGGATAAGTGTCCCCCATGCCAGAGATGTGAGCTGTAAACTATTAAATTAATTGCTTCCCAAATAAGATGACTTGGGGTGACTAGTACCAGCCCACAAACTCTGCTTATTACCTGTGTGTGTGTTAGTCACTCAGTTGTGTATGACTCTCTGCGACCCCATGGACTGTAGCCCACCAGGCTCCTCTGTCCGTGGAATTCTCCAGGCAAGAATACTGGAGTGGGTTGCCATTCCCTTCTTCCCTAGATTTGATCAAATAAAAGAGGCAAATGAAAATTTGAGTTACTTCTTCTATGAGCCATTGTACTGTTTCTCCTGTAATTTTGGAAGATTTGGTGAAATTCTTCATTATTACCTCAGTAGAAGAAGAAACAAGCACACAAGCTGGGTGCCCTGTGTTTTTATTTGCTAAATCTGGGAATTCTACTTCAGGGATCCAGGTGCTTGGCATTGCCAACTTAGATTTGCAGAGCTGGGATATACTCTGCCCTCTGGAAACTCATTTTGTTTTTTCTCTAGCCAGTAAATGTTCACAGAGGGCCTGCTGTCTGACAGGTCACAGATGGAAGCACATATTGATATAGTTATAGGTGATTATAATGTAAGATGGAAAATATTATGAAAGTCAAGAAATGAATCAATTAAAATGATGAGTAACTACTGTGTAACTCAGGGAACTTTACTCAGTGCTCTGTGGTGACCTAAATGGGAAGGAAATCTAAAAAAGAAGGGATATATGTGTATCTAAAACTGATTCATTTTGCTGTGCAGCAGAGGCTAACAGAACATTGTAAAGCAATCATGCTCCAGTAAAAGTTAATTAAAAAAAAAATAAAACATATCACTGATATGTTAAAAAATGACCACAAAATGGTCAATATTTATCAAGACATATTCTCTCTGCAGATACTCTGTTGAGCACATAGATGCATTCTTTCCCTAGATCTTCACACTAACCATATAAAGGAGGTGCATCTCATATTCGGAAAGGCTGAGATGTGAGACTTGGAGATGGTCAGTCACTTACACTGCTGCATGTGGATGAAATGTGATGGAGCCAGGGAGGAAGCCTTGGGCTCCTTAATTCCAGAGCCTGAGCTGTATGCCACACTAACATGGCACTGGATAGATGCAGTTGGCCAAGAAAGACTCACTTGTGAAAACGCCTTAAATTAGATTTCATAGAGCAGTTAGGAAGGAACAGGGTCAACAAAACGGATGATGGAAGTGAGGTCAGACTTGAGAAAACACCATACCTGAAGAAAGAAAACACTATGCCTGGAGAAAGGCACAAAAAGGGACAGAAAAATGGGTAGGAAACCAGATAGTGTCATTCACCTTGTCAAGAAATATTTTCTGATTGCTCCATCTTGGGCAGTCACTGATAATTTCTGTTTATAGAAAACTACAAGTTGGGATCACTTTATTTTAAAGATAAAGATATTGTGCAATCAAATACTTAAAAAATTAGTGTTGTCCCTAGGGTGAATATAATAGCAAATAAACAGGATAATCATGATGATAATGCACAAGTGTTTGTTATGACCAGAAATGATTCAGATTACTTTACATGTATTAGCACATACAGTTTCCACAGTAGCTCTCTGAATTAGTTACAAATTTTGCCTCATTTTAAAGGAGAAGAAAGGAGAAGAAATTGAAGGATAGTATATTAAAATAACTTGCCTGAGAGAGACACTTCCAAAAGAAAATGTTCAAGTTGTAGAATACTCTTCCACATTCTAAATATCCTTATTTGTCAGCTGATTCATGGAAGTCTGATTTTGCACTAGGAAGGCTGGGCATTCAATGTGCAGTGTACAATAATCCTAGCAGCCTAAAATCCAAGCACACACAATTAATTCTACAGAATGATTTTATTTCAACATGTTTTTCTTTTTTTTTTTTAATTGAGTGCTGACTCAGGGAAAAACATGCCAGTTGGAAACCTTCTAGAATTATTTGCCTATGCAGATTTTTATATTCAGAAGACAACAGAAGACAGGACACAGCACAGACTGCTGCAAACGAAGTGCTAGGCATGTTTAGATGTTGGGGGGCTGGGAGAATTCTCAAAGGAGGCAGGAAGTGATCAATAAATGAGATGTCAGCAGGCAAATCCAAAGAGCTTAGTAAATATTGCAGACATATAATTGTGCTGACGGTCATATACGGTGTGTGTTCAAGGAAGAAACAGTAAGGGACTGATACAAGTAAAATGTAAGGACTATGTGGCTTCTTCTTTGCACTAAATTATTAATTTTGTTATTATAACACAATGGACATTATTATGCCCATTTTACAGCTAGTGACTGAGGCATAGAAAAGTTACGTGCAGTGGCCAAGGACATAGAATTCCTAAGTAGAAAACAGTGTTATTACTAATGATCACTTCTCTTATTGTAAAGACTTATCTACTTCTCATTTATTAATTTATTCCTCAAGTAGTTAATCAGTTTATGTGGAAGCATATGTATGTTGTGGTAAACAAAGCAGTCACAGTACCTGACATCATGGGGCTGTCAGTCTGTCTACAGTTTCTGTTATCTGATCATAATTGTTTGCTTCATTTTTTTAATTTTTGTAGTTGTGAATATCTTGTTTCATCTATTCTAGATTCAGGAAAGATGGAGGTATTGGTTGAGACTCTAGCTAGATAAGATCCAGGGCAGAAAGTATAAAAAAAAAAGTCTCAAATTTGTGTGGCTATCAATCTGGTAAATTGTCCAAATGCTAAATGAAAAAGCAAACCAGTAGTTGTCTACAGTGGGACTTATGGAAACAAGACATCGTGCTTAATTAAAAGGCCAAATGGAGATCTATCACCACATCAGAAGTCTATGACAGCTTCAAATGGTCACATATAGGAGAAGTTGTAATGATGTGGAGACAAAAAGGGAAGAAGTTGGAATGATATTCAGAGCTCTGGAGAGCATTCAGAGTCCATATTAGCCCCTTCTCTAAACACCCGGGCTTTCACTGATACAACTGCACATTTGCATCTGTGAATTTGCAGAGGTTCATCCTTTTCACTTTCCAAGGTGCTTGGGCAAGGAAAAAGGAGTTCAACCTCACTGTGAGAGTGGACTGTGACAGATCGTAGGCTTTCTTTATCTATTAAATCAAGATTAAGACATTTTTTACAGTTTAAATCCAAGGAAGGAAGGACTGGGCCAAAATTCCTTCAGGGAGAATATTAATTTCTAAACTATTAATGGATCACAAATTTCCTGACCTACGAAAGCTTTCCATGATCTTACCACCTCTCCTTAAGCCCTGATCTCACCTTGCACAGTGGCCTGCCTTGCTCTGTTCTCCTGGTTGTCTGGATTGTTAGTGAGATCACCAGAGGACCTTTGGACTTTCTTTTCTACCTCAAGTTCTTTTCTCCAGATATCTGCCTCCTCAATGCTCAATGCCACGTTAACTGCCTTATTTCTAAATTACATTAAGAAATGCAGTCCTTTTGACCTACTCTATTTTATCCATAGTAATCATGGCTTTCAAAAATATCTTATAATTTATGCTCTCTATTTACTATTTATTGTCTGGATTCCCTAATAAAACACATGCTTTACTGGGAAGGGATTACCTTTTGATCTTTTTTCACTGATGAGCCTCAAGTGTTTAGGAACATGCCCTGCACATTCTTGGTAAGTGTTTGTTGAAAGACTGATAGCATTTTCTCATATATAATATCCCACAGATGCACACCTATACTTGCATCATTTTGCCCAGATTTTAGATTAATTCTAATTCATGGCTGTGCTCAAAATGAAATATAAAGTGCTTGTAAGCCAGCATAAAAAGTTGATCTCAAGGTGAAGGTCTGGTTTACCAGTGCCCTACAGGATGTTAGGTCTTAGTGAACGTACTTTATCTTCATTCTTTATGTTTGTTTGCTTATTTGAAGGGAAAACCACAACTTGGAAATCTCTGCCATGTTATCTAGTGTAAGAATTGGTTTTTGCTTATAAAATTAGAAACCAACAAAAAAAAAACTCCCAGAAAAAGAAGGCAATCAAATTCTTCCTTTCCAAGCTCTTTACAATAATTTGGTACCAAAAAAAGTTTAAAGAAAGCAATAACTGAAACTCCCAACTATTTAGAAATGAAAACTGGTTAGCTCTTTATACATGCTTTTGGTTATAATAAAACAAAAATGTATAGACAATGAATTGTTAGAAAGCAAAGTAAGTAAATTTTACCTGAGTTCCAAATTCAAAGAATTAGAAAAGAAGAATAATTGACATGAAGAAGATGGAAGTAGATTTGATGTATAAAGTCACTTGTAAATGAGAGTTTTGAAATAAATGATGAAATAGAAAATCTGTTAGATTATTGAAAGGAAAAGTGAAAAGAGGTATAAAGGAGGGAGAAAGAGAAAATATGTAAGAGAGAGAGTTCAAATAAAATTGGGAATAAGATGGGGCATAGCTACAGATATGAAAGAAATGTCTTTTTTTTTTTTTTTGCTTAGAAAACAGACCTTTTTTTCTCACATTCTGGAGGGTACAAATCCAAGGTCAAAAATACACAAAACCTCGTATAGCCAAAGCAATCTTGAGAAAGAAGAATGGAACTGGCGGAATCAACCTACCTGACTTTAGGCTGTACTACAAATCCACAGTCATTAAGACAGTATGGTACTGGCACAAAGACAGAAACATAGATCAATGGAACAGAATAGAAAGCCCAGAGATAAATCCACGCATCTATGGACACCTTATCTTTGACAAAGGAGGCAAGAATATACAATGGAGAAAAGACAACCTCTTTAACAAGTGGTGCTGGGAAAACTGGACAGCCACTTGTAAAAGAATGAAACTAGATCACTTTCTAACAC